>PVHY01029771.1:0-13964 GCA_004024945.1 Uropsilus gracilis
GGGGGGTGGCTCCCAGGGGCGGCGGAGGTGGCGTGTGGCGAGCGGGTCCCTCCCGGGGGCTGGAGCCGGTGCCGTCAAATAAGCCATTCTTACTGGAGTAAGATGGTATCTCATTGTGGTTTTTGATTTGCATTTCATTTTTTTTACGTGTCTGAGCTTACCTGTGAACATGTGCAGAGCTGATTTATTGTCAAAATTCTGCTTGAACTTATAAGTGGACAAATGATTGCTCACATTATTGACTCAGTTTCCTCAAATGTATTGGGAACATGTTCAAGAGGGCAGTGGTCTGTAGGACTAAGGCAACGAGAAAGAGTAGAACCACCAACACACCTTCTTGGCAAAGAGACTCTTCAGTGTCTGTGAAAGCATCACTGGTGGTTGACCTTGCCCTGGGCTTCCTCCTTACATCCCTTGAATGTTCCTGGTCCAGGCCAAACTTCAGTGTGTTATTAGAAAGTTCCCCAGTGGCCAGTACAGCCAGTAGGGGCCCAGAAACTCTAAATTCTCCAGTAAACTAACTCCCCTATTAAGGAATGCTTTTCCTGGAAACCAAAGTTCACGCTTTCCAGGAGAATGGAGCCACAAATAATGGAGCTATTTCCCTGTATTGCTGCAGATTAAAATTTGGTGACCCAGGAATTTCTCCTCCAAAATGAAAGTGCTTTGCAGCAACTCTATGAGTTAATCCATCCAGAGACCCTTTCCTGCATGTTTTGGTGACTTGGGAAGTTTTTAACAACATACTGACATTCAGCTTATCCCATATATTTAAAGTCAGAAGAAGAGGGCTACCCAGTTGGAGAATAACCTGTAGTGATGTCTCCACAATGACATTAAGGAAGCCTCATTTCCCCGAATGGGTGACCACCAACCGAGTCTCCTTACCCAGGTCCCCCCATACACCCCAGAGAGTCACAGGGTGACTGAGGACACACTCTCCTCACCAAGAACCCCATTCACTCCTGTGGTGGGTCCCACAGCATTCAGAGTCCCACCCTGACTGGATCCTCTCCCCTGTGCCCTCCCGTGGGGAGGCACCACACCAAGTGTGTGAGCAGGCTTGGTGGCAGAACTTGTGGGCCTACCCTTGATACTGGCTTCCTCTTCCACATCCCCAGGACTCTTAATAATGACTGAAATTCAGTTTTCACACAATCCATGCACTGGCAGGACTGTTACCTGTAACGGTGCCAGGAATGCCAGCTACACACTCCTGGCATCATCAATGCAGTTCTGGAAACAGGTTAAAGATATTAAAGGGCATCGTACTAGTTTCTCTCAGATAGAGGTGATTTACTTGCTTAGGGTGACTCAAAACTAATCCATCTTTCCTTTTTGGTGATTCACACAGGGCATAATGTTTGTTCATGAGATCTAGGCTTCACTGAAATAGGGTGCGTGAAGCAGGCATTCTAGTCTCCAAACAGAGCAGAGGGGAGGAGAGCATGTCAGGCTCCTGCCAGCATCTATGGGAAGCACAAGCTCCAGTGAACACCTCCTGGGTACTGTTTCCTTCTGACCCTAGACTCCCCACCTCTGCAGTCCACTTGAGCCCCTACAGTCAGAGCTGGCCCCATCTCCCTTCAGACACCCCACCTCTACAGCTTTCTGAAGTCTAGACTTGAGCCCACACAAACTTGAGTTTCTGGTGTCTCAGATGGATTTGCACCTTGGCCTAGAGTCCTGTGACCTGACTGGTGACTCACTCTCCTTTCCTTATAAAGCCTGAGGTTAGATATCTGCTGGGAGTCCAATGTTTTTCTTCCTCTTTCTAAATGTTCAAGCTGTGAGAAAGGAATTGATCCTGTGTAATCTTCTGGTGATGAAGATGGAGACTCTGATTCTGATTTGACAAGGGAGGAGAGAGGTGAAGTAAATAAAAACACCCTCTTGGTGAGATGGGAAATAGAGGACAGGAGACAGAAGTCTGGGCTTCTGGGGGAAGCTGATGCTGAGTCAGACAACCAGCCACCTCCCCAGACTGTGGCTGTGGTCTATTTATCGGGGTGTCTCATGCAAGATTCCTAACAGAAATGTAGAAACAGTATGAAGTGCAAACCTGCATGATCACACACTGATCTTAAAAATGTTAACTTTTCATTACATTTGGTTTACAATTTATCAAGAAATAAAAGGGGACAAGTCAAAATGATGGAAACCCCATACTCTCCCTCATAGCCTTTCCCCCTCATGCCAACCCCCCCACACCCACCCACCCCTCTTTCCACACCTTAGTGCAGCCTTGCTTCTGAAAAAAAATTCATTGAATATCTGTACTAGTAGATTTTTATGGTTTCTTAAAGTTTTAAACAATTTTCTACTGTTATTCTGTCAAATATTCTTTCTGCCTTTTCCCTATATGTAATAATGTCACCGTGAAGAGTTACGTACAAGATTTTGTTTAACTTTAAGTTTAGCTTGAAACTTTAAAATGCTTTTAGGTGTCTATGTACCTTTTGAACATATGGACTGTAGCTATAATTACTGCCTATAAGTTCTTTTCTTTCTAATGGGTATGGCAATCCTGGCAAATTTTTGTTATTGATTAATTGATTCTTGTCTTAATTTTTTTAATTTGTCATTATTTTTAAAGGATTATGCATACATGTATATTTTACACTGTTGTGTACCCTGAGACTTTCCCACCACCATGTCATCCATGAAACATCATCTTAATCTTTAGTGTCTCACATTGTCTTACTCCTTTATTTAATGCATACTATTTTCAAGGAATTAAATTATTTTTTACAAAGATATATTTTGTTAAGCAAAATAAACTAGTTCAAAGTCTTATAATGGTTGTAGTTTATCCACAAAATTGCACCATGATTCACTATTTAAATTCCAAAATATTTTCATCTCCTCACACACAATGCTCATATTCTTAAGGAGTAATTCCTGTCCCTTCTTCAGTAAAACTCTAGCAACAACTAACCTATCTTCTTCTCTTTCTGAGTTTTTCTGTTTCAGGCTTTCAACAGAAATGATGGTACAATAATATGTGACTTTGGTGTCTGACTTCTTTCAATTAATGTAATGTCCTTCAAGTTCATGAGTGTTGGAGCATGAGTCAATATTTTGTTCTTTTTTACGGATGAGTAGTGTTCCTCTGTGTGAATTTCACACATCGGAATTCCACACATCACTGGGTGAGCATTTGTATTATTTCTGCATTTGGGCATGTTCCAATGATAATATCGCTGTGAGGAGGTCCATACAAACTTCTCTATGAATGTGTTTCACAATGTGGGAACAAAACCTTAGACATTGAATTGCTGCATCATGTGTTCACTTGTTCAACTAAAGTACCATCAATCTGCTTTCCAAAGATCTTGCACCACACTCTAGCCCTATAGCCATGCTTGAGCTTTCAGTTTCTGTCCTTGTTACTGTTATTGGGGATATTTTCAAGGGTGCTAATCCTAAGGGATGTTAAGTGGCATCTCATTGTGATTTTCCTTTGCCTTTTTCTAATGACTGGTGACAGGAGCACCTTTTAAACTTTATTGTTCATTTTATATCTTTGTGGAATCATGTCTGCTCAGATCTTTTGCCCACTTTAAATTAAGATATCTATCATTGCTCTTGGTTGGTAGGATCTCTTTATAGAAAAATATAATTCTAAGTAAGTTCCTTTATAGTCATATAGTTTTATCAAGCTTATAATGTATATACTACATATGTTTTTGATCACTTACTGAGCTGTATTTCACATTCCTGATGGAATGCGATTTGGCTCAAGAAACTCAGCTGTTCTGTCATACCACTCATCTGTTTTCCCTGTTACTGCTTGTGCTTTGATGTCACCCAAATAACCACTACAACCAAAGGTAACAAGATGGCACCTAAGTTTTCATCAAGGGGTTTTACTGGTCTCAGTTATTATATTTAAATGTCTGATTCCTTTTGAGTGAAATTTTGTATATGGGTTGAGACAAGCATCTGAATTCCATCTTCTGCTGGTGCATATGTAGTTGTCACACTGTCTTTTGGTAAAATGATTCTACTTTATACCTTGAATTGCCTTGGAAACCTTGTCAAAATTAATTGACTATCAACATGTAGATTTATTTCTGGACTCTGCTTGGTCTCATTGATTTATTATGCTAGATCCTCATAGCCTTGACTTTTTTTTTTTTTTGAGACTAGGTCTCACTATTTTTACCCATGGAACCGCAGGCTCTCGTTGCCCGGGGTACCACAGACTCAAGCAATCCCCAACCTCAGCTTCCCAGGTAGCTGGGATTACAGGTGCATGCCACCACGCCCAGCTATTTTTTGGAACTAGGTCTCCCTATGGGCCCCAAGCGGAACTCGAACCACAATCCCTAGCCACAGTTGCATCATAGGCTGAAGCTTACAGGCACGAACCACCGTGCCCGGCCATAGACTTGACTTTTTACTAGTATAGTATTTTATGAAAATGGAAAATGTGAGTCCTGCAACACTGATCTACTTTGTCAGGATTATTTTGCTTACTCTGTTCCCCTTGCATATAAGATGGATTTTAGGACAAACTTACCAATGGTGCATGCAAAGTAAAAACCTAAAGAATAAGACAAACTAAAACCACATAACTGATATTGTATGGAGAGTGCTTGAGTCTGTGTAAAAATTAGGAAAGTACTGTCAACTTGGAAATATTAAATATTGTCATTTATGAACATGGAAAGTTTCCCTATATATTTTGGTTCATTCAAGTTGTTTAAAAGATGATCAGTGTAAAAGTCCTCCACTGATTTTGGCAATTTGCTCTCTAGTGTTGTATCACAAAACATATTCCTGAGTCAACAATTTCTTGTTTTTTTATGGTGTTATGAAAGAAGTGTATTATCCTTTGGAGTTACTTCCTTTCAGGACCAGCAAAATACAATTCATATGGGCAACGTCATTGGGTCCCTCCCTTTGTCCAGGACTCTGACCTCATGTTCAATAAAATTGCCGTCTGAATTTGCAGTTACTCAACTTTCTCATTGGAACAGCAAGAAGTGGTGGCTACCAAGAGAATGACTGTGAGTATGGGACATACTCAAAGGTAGTGATCAAAGCCAGGCCAAAGTGTGTCAGGGACTAGCCATTGTGCCCATGTGTGTGTGGTTGTGTTGTGACCTGTGTTTCTGTGGGAATTAGATAGGAGGTTTTGAGGGAGCCCCTACTATCTGAAAGTGGTCAGGACTTACTTTCAATCACTTTCCCTTTGCTTGTTTTTCTCTCACAGACTCTTTGCCCCTCCTCAGAAGACCCAGGACCCAAGGTAAGTGAAGACCCATCACCTCAACCTGAGGTTCAGAGGAGGTAGGTCCTCCTCCATAGAAGCACCTTTCCCTGGGGCAGAGAAAAATTTGATGTCTCAGTAGGGGAAATCACCTCCAAGGAATCAAAGTCTATAGAAGAAATTCTCTGACTGGAGAGAATCATCTTGATTTTTTGTGGGAAATAACCAATTGGTAATTTAGTGGAATTCTGGTTTTTAGTTCAGAGTACTCTCACTTAAAGATAAGGTGGCCAAACTTCCCTCACACACCACTCTCTCCCTACAAACACTCAATGAGTAGAAGAGGAGCTAGACTAGATCCCTGAGCAGCCCCAGTAGGGGAAAGGATAGGGGAGGAGTCTCCTTTACTGCTGTCACTCCTCCCCACTCTGGCTCTCAGACACTCTTTGTTAGAAACTAGGGCATCTAGTATGTACTATTCATACAGAACTGACTTTATCCGCTTGTTCCTACCTTCCAGAAGCTGGGATTTGCAAATCTTGGGTTCCCCTTCCCCAGGAAACTCCCCTGGGAGAAAAGTCCTGGGTTAGAAGGGACAATTGTCTTCCTGGGTGTCTTGGGGCTAAGCTCTCAGGGCCAACCCTCATCTTCCAGTCTTTCCAATTCTCGTTCTCTCCCATAACAGAATGGCACAAAACTGCTTCTGGTTGCCTTAATGAGTTTCTTTTTATATATATTTCAAACCTGTTCTGTTTCATGCTTTGGATATGTGCCTTGGGCTAGGAGACTTGGATGGGTGGAGTTCAGTAGAGTCGGATGAAGTTTGTCTCACTGGAATCTGTCAGGGAGCGTCCAATCCCTGGGTGTATTGCTATGCACAATGAAGTGATTCTGGCACTAATTCTTGATATTTGCTCAAGTGTGAGTTTCCCTCTGCATCACCTGGCTCTTGCTCTCAGGCTGCAACTTCTGAGAGGAGTTTGCCTCACTTCCCTGTCTCTCTTAGCATCTGTCCAAGAAGATAATCTGTAAAGATGGAAAATTCTGCATCTTGGGTGTAACATAGCCATGTTCTCAGGTGGCTATAGAGCCGTGAACACAGCTAGTGGGACTGAAGAACTGTCATCTACACTTTATCACATTTTAATCCTTTAAATTTTAGTGACCAGTTTTGATAGGGATCACCATCTTCTACACACAACTACATGGCACACGTCTTCCAAATGCCAAACAATTTATTTTCCAGACAGATTTATAGACGTGTGGTGACATGAAGACCTAGGTTGCCTGTACTTCTTCCAGTGTGAAGAATTCTGTCTACTTGTTCTCTGTCTCTGTACTGATATAAGGGATTTTGAGGGAAAGCTGTGGCCTCACCCTCCCTCCTGCCCCATTACCAGGAAGATGAAGGAGGAAGCCTCATGTTCCAAGTGTGAGCATGTGATGAAGGAGCTTAAGAGCATCCACACTGTGCAGGTCTTCTGCCCTCAGTGCATAGAGAACATCCATGATATTCAACAACCATTAACTTCATCTCTCAGGAAGGTTCACTGTCCCATGTGTAAAACATCACCCAAAAGGGAGAGTATCTGATCTATAATGGGTCCACAAAGAAGGCCTCCAACATCATTGGAGAAGGCTAATATGATGCGGTGTGAGGAACATGGAGAGCAGCTTTACCTGTTCTGTGAGGACAGAGGGCATCTCATCTGCCAGCGCTGTGACCAGTCTCCACAGCACAGAAGACACAAACATGCCAAGCATGCGTGTCTGCGCTATAAGGTGAGTGAGTACCCCAGACTCCAGCAACAACACCTGTTCTCAGGTTGTGCTCTCAGGTGAAAGATTATTCAGGTTGAATCCTGAGAATGTGATGAGGAAAAACTTTCATCATCTCAATTTCCTGCAAAGTAGTTAATGTTGGTCTCCTAAGAATTCCTAAGAATCACCTTCTCACAGTCAGCCCATATGGACACTCACAGGATGGTGAGCGTTTTATTACTGTTCACTCTGCTTTGGTGACCCCCTGCTGTAGACACAGTGGCTCAGACCCACACTTTTTGTCTTATCTGTATGTGTGTGTAAAATGTAAGAAACCACACTGTAGAAGGCCACTGACAGATTCTGAAAACAGGGAGAGAAACCAGTATTGCGATATACTGTGGTTTGCTATGAAACCAGTCAGTGAAAGAGATAGCCTGGAGATCCTTGATATGGCTGGTGGGTTCTGGTCCCACTGAGTTGGGAGAAGATTCTAGGGAAGCTCCCTGGGATAGAGTCCTGATGGACACATGAAACTTAATCATAAATAGAACTTTGGAGAAAGTGTCTTATCTGACAGTTACTATCTTGTTCTATGTGCAGCGTTTTCCGATGAGGCTGTAAACACTGCTAGAACTCAGGCTGAAGGTTAGTAGATGATCCTGGAGTCTGAGCTCAAGAAGCTAACAGTTATAGTACTTGGCTAGGCTAGTTATCCCTTCCCAAGTCTCCATCCCTACAGTGACCAATAAGGTAGGAATCTTGGCAGCTGCTCTGGGAATGAGGTTATGAGGTATGTTACTGCACAGACAGTGCTCAGGGCACTACTTATGGATGCATGAGGAATCAACAATATTTAATGTTACTCTAATAACTTGGAAGTCAGGGATTCCACCAAGGAACCTGATGAATTTGTCAACTTGACTACACTCTTTTCCTTTACCCAATTTTTATCAGGAAAAGCTCCAAAAGGCTGCAAAAAGAAAAAGGGAACAACAATGTCAGGGATGTCAATATAAGCGTCCCAAGTTGAGCACAGGAGGAGAAATACAGGAATTGCAGGTAAGAATTGGAGTATTTTCCATCTAAAGCATACTCAGTGGGTGTGGTTGAGCAGAACACTGATGATTTATTCTTACTGGACCTTAAGAATAGATGACATCCAAGAACAGACATGTTTCCTTTTTCTGTCCTTGGTGTCTATGAGAATTTATCTCTACCTTTCAGTCTCTTAGCCTCACAAATAATAGTAATTGGTTAGGATGCCCAGTACCTCAGTCTGTACAGAGATTTTTGATCTTTTCAAATAGAACATCCCAGGCTGGGTTTTAAATTATAAATATTTCAGTTTCATTAATGAAAATTTAACTAACTTCATGAGAATCTTCAAACATGTCACTCTGACACATTCACCACAGTATAGCATTTGTATTTACACCCCAATTCCAAGAACCATTCTTTGTGAGCACAGAGAACATGGTCACCCCAGGTGAGACAGCTCCTCCATCTCATGAGGATGATGCTGAGCACAGAGGTGCTACAAATTTGTGCACACCTGGACCACACACTCTGGGTCTCTAGACCTTCTACGGCTGAGCATCTCCTTCCCCTATGAGACCCCTGCATCCAGGGAAATAGTGTCTGTAGGAAAATAATGATGCAGCCATCAGTAGGCAGTTACTCACAAAGGCTATTCCACCATCTGCCTTTCACAGGGGTTTCTTCCAGCCTCTGTACTAATCTTTTCTGTAAGGGCATTAAATTTGACGCTCAAAGGATTTAAAGGGGCTTCCCTCACTTTAGGTTTCTAGACAGTGGAGAGAACTTCCACTGTTACAAACATGAAGGAAAACCACATCAACGAAGAGTTAAGCTGTGCTCCATCCTACACAAAAGTGCCCTTCATCCTAATTGTTAGGAGTTGAGTGTGGAATGAAGAAGAAATGAGATGCAAGAGATTGATAGTGATTTGTGAGACTAGCCTACAGAATGGGGATTCTGGGAAGTATGTCTATGTCCAACTTTAATGAAGTTGTGAAGTCCCGTATATACTCCAGCAAGGAAATGCTACAACGATATAATGAGGAAGTAGCAAAGTGTACTTGACATACAGCAGGGAGGATGTGGGGATGTGTGGTAACAGGAGAATTTATCTGTGGGGGGCAATAGTCATTACTAATAGGTTAGATATCTCTTGGGACATTTTAAGAGGTTAAGAAACTGGGTTACAGGTGAGAGACGTGCTGTTGCCCACACTCTAGTGTGCCAGAGGGGGCTAGAGAGATAGGCGGTGTTCCTTTTATTTTAAGCTCCATCTCTCAACCTGCTTCCACTGTCCACACTAATTAGTAACACCTGACTACAGTATCACATTCATTGCCAACTGCATGAACTGATAAAGCAGTAGTGAAAATTCCAATTCTGTGTCTGCCAAGTGAAAGTGAATCTCCAAGAAAGAGCATTTGTATTCTACTGGTGGTAACACACGATGACTAAATGAAACTGGATGAATAAAGGGATATTTCTGGTAATTATGATCTAATTCTGCCACCCAGACCTCCCTCTGTGAGTACATTGGAGTCACCTACCACTGTGGCTTAGTGATGTGCATCAGAAGACTTTGCTTCACAAAAGTGTTTGACCTTGGCCCTAGTTACAAATGAAATCATCTAGCATGTCCATTTTGTCTTCTTGTATTCACTAAAAAAGGAAATTACTAAATTATTGTGTTGCTTGATTATAGGGAATTATGACAGCCTCTCCCACACCTAGTGCCTGCCTCCCAGCTGATTGCAGCAGTGAACTTGGGGCATTTTTTCCCACCTCTAATGAATTGGGGGAGTGTCAGAGAGCTGAGCAGACATTTCTGTATGTGTGTGTGGGGGGAGTAGTTAATATGAATGTATCACAAGATTTGCTATTCTTACCATCTTGCACGCTGATTTTATTAGCATCATCTTTATATTGTGGTGCCCCATCTCCTCCTCCATCTTCATGCTTCCAAACTAACCAGTATCCAACTAACCAATATCCCCCTGCTTCCTCTTTCCACCTGCTCCTCAACACCTCATATTCTGTTTTTAAATCTGACTAGGAAAAAACAATCATAAAAGTGTTGTCCTTTTGTTTCTGACTCACTTCTCTGACTATCTTCAAGGCTCATTCATGGTGCAGCCTCCATCAGTTTGATGTTTCTTAAGTGCAAACAGTTTCCCACTTCATATACACACCTCATTTTGTTTTTCATCTCTTACAAATGTTAATTTTGGCTGTTTTCATGCTTTTTCATATGTTTTCTTAATTATAGGAAAAGATAACCCGTCACCAAAAGAAAATCAAGTGTAATACAGAGATGGACTGCCAACTTGTCCAAAAAAACCTGTCTTATCTGAAGAAACTGGAAAAGGAAAAAGAACAGAAGAGACTGTGGCATAATGAAGCCAGAATAAAAAAGCAGGCACAAGTAAGCAAGAACATCATCCAGGAATTGCAAGAGAAACGAGACGTATCAGCATAGAAACTGCTGGTGAGTCTGTGCACCAGGAGGAAAAGAGGGCGTGTCTGTACCTGAGGTGCTAAGGGGAGCCAGGTGGGGGAAATTGGCAAGACCTGCCATTTTCACTGCAAAGTGTGACATTCCTGTGGGTAATTTAAAATGTACTGAAATTTCTTTTCAATACACATCAGTGTCATTGGTTTGCCTTCCCCAGTCAATGGGAGTCTTTATGTGGCTCTGAGTAAATATACTATATATTTGAGTAAATATATACTGAGTAAATATACTCAAAATATGCGATAGGTGGATTCTTTGGCCAAATGGAACCATGGGAAAATTTTGCTTTATTAGCCTAGTCCATGTACACAGAACCTGGACTGTCAAATTCTTTCCTGAGAGACTCCTCCATGATGGGTGGGTGATAGAGTTAGATGGTACATGTATGATAGCTTCTTCCCTTGTGAAAGGTCATGTTTCCAAGAGTTTCTGTGAGACCACTTTCAGCTACATGAGGGATCAGCCCTACTGTCATTAATTCTGGTAGCTGTGTGCCATAATTACCACTATAGAAGGGGAAGCATCACTAAGCTTTGACTATGTCACCTGATATGCTCCACCTGTGTCAGTCAACTGTGCATGGACTCCTCACTGAGGAGAGGCCTCACCGTATGATCAGTGAATTCTAATAAAGACTGGGTGAAGGCAGTTAGGGTCCTGAAAGCAAATCTTGTCCAAGGGAGCGCAGGGATCTCCAGTCCTCTTCTTCCAGCAGCCTGCATGCTGTGTGACTGCAGTCCACAGCATGAAGTTACTGGGCTCATGTAGGTCAACTTGCTGCCATAGATCCCAGGGGACTGAGGTGGGACTCCTCTGAGCTGGGAATCTGTCAATATCAAGTTTAAGGTCACTGTTTCCTTGTTGGATGGAGTGTTTATAGAAAACACCCCTCCTGACAAGTCCCATGAAATATGAATGTTCCAGAATTTACCTTTTGTCCATGTGTCTCTGCGGGATATTAAAAGCAACAGTTTGAGCAGGTAAGCACTATATTTATCTAGGGGCAGGGGTGCAAGTACATAGAGCTTCAGAGAATGCTCTACTGAAGAAGTCTGTCCTCTGTTGATTCTTGGAGCTCAGTTACCATGCTGGAAGTAGAAGATACCGCATCTTTTGAGGCTTGTTATGTCTGCAGTGATTGTGAGCGCCACTGTATTGCGAGGCAAAAGTGTAATTCCTACAATGGTAAGGACAGTCAGGAATTCTTCAGTACTGGGGATGGGAATTAATTTCAGTGTTAACCAAGTCCTTTACTCATCTCTTCGTTGAATATTTAGTGTTTCAGTGGAGCTGTCACACTCTCCCATGTCAGGACACTCCAGTGCTTACACAGAGACACAGGATATAGGTGATCTGTGGGAACTCTTCACATGCCTATTCTCTCATTTATTTACTGTGACCCCCTGTGTGAAACAATTCCTTGATTACAGTTTCCATTTTATAGTTTGTTATAAAAACTTAATGCATCTCATTCTGTGCATTGATTAGTACATAGTTTGGGACATAGAGTTTTCTCAAAACATTTCAGTCTTCAGTCGTTCTGAGAACAATGAGGGAAAAGCAGATGATACAAAGAGTTTTAGGGCCTTGACCCAAATGACATTTTCATATCCCTCATCCACTGTTACAAACTTCAAAAATTCTAAAAACAAGTATTTTCCCCATAACTCATTTGTCTGCTAAATCAGACCTAACCAGAAATCATTTGTTGGCCGTTATCGTTATATGTTGCTGCAAAAATAATTAATGACTTATAACTAAAAGACACATATCTCCCAGAGTATTGTGTATCAGAAACAGGTGTACCAGTCAGTGGGGATCACAGAGTACAGCTGTGGTGTTAGTTGAGCTGCTTCTTATCTGGTGACCAATCTGGATAATAATCCTTCCAATCTTCTTAAGAAGTGGCAGAATTAGTTTCTGTGTGATTGTATTCCTTACAATCTTACTTCTTGTCACCTGAGGGCTGCCCCATCATTTCTTCTGGAAATGCCCACATTTCTCCTGGAAATTTGATCACAGTGTCACATCCCATCATTGTTGCCAGTGGTCAGACAGTTCTCAGGTTAGGCCCACACTCACATGGAAGAAATTTAACAAGGCTATGAAAATGAGGAGTTAAGGATCATGTGAGCCACCCTGGAATCCTTCTTCAATTGTGGTCAGACCTAAATTCCTAGGACTCTATTTAAATCTTCATTAATTCTACTTTCAGCAGCAGTATTGAGGTATTTGATATCATAGACCTTGCTGGAGGTGGACATATAATTTAGAATATAAGTATTGCCATGCCTTTATAACATAAAAATATTCTGAATTTTAATATTTGGCACCAAAGATTTCAGAGAAGGGATCATGGCCCTGTGTGTGGTTCTTTCGCCCCTTAAGTTAATACCTCTAGTAATTCTAAAATAAGTATTTCTGACATTCATCCAGTAAAGATAGAAAAGCAGGATTTATGTACCTCTTGTTCAGATATCATTGAGTTGATTATCTGCTGTTGTCTTTTTATAAGACATTACATTATAGTCCAATGTGTTTCTGATATGAGTTTATCTCTTCAATACATATTATTTCTTTTAAAAGTTCTTGTTTTAAAATATTTTACTACATAATTGTTAATGGTTATACCTTAATCAAATAAACAATCGAGATCTGAGGATATAATTCAGAGTCTTCATGTACTATCTCTAGTCCTACCTACTAGGTATTAAGACCAATGTCTTTCTCTGTGCTTGTATAAACATTGAATAGATAGACTGTCTTTTCCCATGCCATCTACTATACTTAAAGCTATAACTCCATGGGAATATCTAGCTGTGTGTCACTTTGTCCCTGCTGATGGGGCTGCAGACTTTCCTTCACCTGGTGTGACATCAACACTGCAGTGACTCTCGCCCATGTAACTTATGTCCTGGAGTCATACTTCTGTGGGGAATGTTCCTCATACCCAGGTTACTGGGTGTTATTTTCTCAAACCTGTTTCTAGGTTGTTTGTTTCAGTGGGGTAATAAGCACCCCCACCTGAAAGATCACATCCCCCTGACCGAACACTCTATGACCAATGAAAAGGGCTTTACCTCTATTATCCTGTTTCACTCACAGTTCTCTCCAGAGCTTTCTTACACTGCAGATGAGACTGAGACACTGGAGGTGAAGTGAGTTTTGTAAGCTGCCACAGGCAGGGGTGGTTACTCAGCGTGGATCTCTCTAGAAGTCACTTTTGTTATCAACCACATTTGGCAACAAATGAATGTGAGTTGTTATTTGATTGAAGATTGGTGATTCCTTGTAGGCGTTTCCTTGTTTGCTTATTGTTATCACACAAGATACTTCTGTCAACATTTCTGGGGCATAATTCCTTGTTTCCTTGGATGGAATTGGTGCTGTATAGGGAAGCAGGTTTTAATTTTACTAGGTATTTAAATACTT
>PVHY01029772.1:0-13969 GCA_004024945.1 Uropsilus gracilis
CCACTGTGGTGTCAGCCACTGTGGTGGGTGCTGCTGTGGTGGGGGCCACTGTGGTAGGGGCTGCTGTGGTGGGGGCCGCTGTGGTGGGGGCCGCTGTGGTAGGGGCCACTGTGGTGGGGGCTGTTGTTGTGATGGTAGGTTTCTTGGAGGTGGTGGTAGTAGGTTTTGTTGTGGTCGTTTTAATTATGGGGTAAGGGTAGGGAGGGTAAAAGGGATATCCAGGAATGAAGGGAGGTGGGGGTACTTTAACAGGTCCTGGAGGGAAAGGTATTGGGAAAGGATTTGGATAACCTGGATATGGTTGTGGTTGTCTAATAGGTCCTGGTGGGCAGGGTTTAGGTGGAATGCGCACTGGGCCTGGGGGATGAAAAGGAGGAGGAATACGCCCTGGTGGACCAATAGGGTTTGGAGGAGGTATGCGTACTCGTGGAGGAGAAGGGGCTGGTACAACTTGTCGTGGTGGAGCAAGAGGAGGTGTGCGCCCTTGTGGAAATGGAGGAGGAGGAGGAGGTGGTGGAATGCATCGTGGTGGAGCAATTGCTGGGCCACGGGGAGGAGGAAGTCCTGGTGCAGCCCTTCTTGCTGGGGGAGGTGGAGGTCGCTGCTGGAGTGGATATGGTCTTTGATGTGCACTAGTCTGTGGAGATAATAGCCAAACAAAAGTGAAAAACAGTGGTCTAAATTTCATAACTTAAAGTTCAAACATTAATTCCTAAGAATCTTCATGAATGATTCTTTGTATATGGCTCCTCAAAGTTGCCTCCTCTCAGTGTGAAATAGGATTGTAGGAAGGGAAATAAAAGCAGAATTTTCTATTTTGCTGTCACTAAAAGGATTCTGGTAAAGAAAGTTATATTTTACATAGCTTTTCCATCTATATGTCCATGGAACATCCTTTATCTTCTAATTTGTTAACATTTTTGTGTTAATAAATAATGCAGTAGATTTTGTGTTTGAAAAATCTGAATCTGTTTATTAATATGATAGCCAGAGAAGTTATACTGGTCACAATGATTGGGGAATGTGTCAAAAACAATTTATTCTAGCATAATACATTTGATAATTATTTGTAATCATTGATATAAGACTTACTGACTTGGTGTATTTTTTTCAGTTGAATTTACCTTAATATATATATATATTTTTTTTCATAAACTTATATAATCACAGTGCAATAGTAGAAACAGATTACTATAGATAGCAAGAAAATCTACTCAGATGATCTCAAACTTCTACATATAAGTACCCTGGAGTGCAGGTTCCCTGAGCCTAAAGTGAGATATTCTTTTTTTTCTCCTTCTCAAGTCTAGAACAAGACTGAAAATAAATATGCTTAATAACTGGATCAGGTGTTTCTGATGTAGATATTCCATTAAGAGAAACACTTTTCTCCTTCACTTTGTATTATAGATGAGAATTTGAGCATAGCAAAAATGTCAAAAATATTTGACAAAATATTTTGTCAAAAATATTTATACAAATATCATTGAATTTTCTTGATTTGTATTATTTCTAGAGGTTGTTCACATATATTCGTTCACTGTGTAATGGGGACAGATTTCAGTATGATTACTTCCATGTAAAGTACATGAAGACTTAATCTTTGAAGATCCTATTTCAAATTCATCATTGATACTTTTTTGTGTCATCCAGCACTGGGCTCAGCATGCCATGGATTGTTTGTAATTATTTAGTGAGATATACTCTGAATCCTCTTTCCTCTCTATTCTAAAACCTGTTTATACATGGTTCATATGATTCGAGTAATGTTTTTGGCTATGGAATTTCACTTATTACTTTGCATTACGTGTGTATTGTATACAATTTAAATGATTTTCAAAATTTGAATTAATGTCTATTTCTTGAGTAATTTTTCTGTATTTTGTTTTCTTTTAGAGTGAGAAAGTAAGAGTAGGTAAAGAATGTAGTAAAACTGTACTTTTCCAATCAGCAGAAATATTTTAGTCCTAATCAATGTGTTGTTAGACTTCAGAAAGTCCTCCTAGTTTTAAAATCTTTACAAATAACTTTAGTAAAAACTATTATAGAATCAGTGATCTATGGTTGACTGCTGTTTTGGTCGCCCTTATAGAAAACTTATTTGGAAGCTAAAAGTTTTTATTTCCCTACGTCCTTTATCCTTTATCTTTAAAACATTTAGTAGACTTACACTATTATTATTTTTTTGAGACAATTTGAATGTAATTTTTTTGAAAAAGAAAAAAGATGTTTCTAGATTTTGGAAAACTCTCAGTTTCAACCTGCTCTCCATTACTTTATACACACACCCCCTGACTGGTTTAGTCATATACAAAACAGGAGAAGGAAAATTAGGACACGTTTGCAATGATTGACATCTTGATAGTATATTGTTATATAAAAAAGGAAGATGTCATTAGTATTAAAGCAGTATTTGAAGGTATAATTAGTGAGAAGTAGTTCAGGAATATTTAGGACTGGGTAAACTTACCGTCAAGGGTGCAGTAACAGCCAACAGGCTGAAGATCAAAATTAATTTTTTCATCTTTTTAATCTTGCCCCTGAAAGCAGGCCAGTGGTTATCTATGGTTAGTCAAATTGGTTAACATTATATTTATTAATTAAAAAATTTAGAAAGGATTCTAGTACATGTTAGATAATACATTGAAGAAATAACATTTTAGATGTGCTTGATAATTTGGGGGATAAAATGCTGCATATATGCACAGCAGTACTATGCTCGTCATATTTTTTAGCAAAATGATGGCACTTATGAAGTGTGTTTCCCAGGTAATTGGTCAATTACATTTTGAAAGTCAAAGCATTTTTTTTTTTTCTGAAAATATTGTCTCCTGTGGTGACTACTAAGGGCACATAGCTTACTTTGGTGTGCTTTAGGTATGTTAAAATTACTCAAAACTTACAGCTTTTTGTAGATTCATGACCTGTATAGTATCAATGTGACAGAATTGTTGAATAAAAACCTTGTAAATACAATTATTAAAAACAACAACACCCATCCCATTATTTCTCTGATTTATCTGAAAGAAAAAGAATTGTATAATGCATATTTTTCCTCTAACATCAACTAAGATATTATTACCCTGATATGTTTTACCTCAAGTGATTCTCAGAAAGCAAATATTGTTCATCAGTGTCCAAATTAGAAAAGAGGCTTTGTTTTACTTTGAGTATAGTTTTTAGAGTATATCACAAATACATGGCAACTGGTGTTCTGAAAAATCAAAGTCCCAGTTCCATCATGCTAGGTTGGTTTGGAGTGACTGTGGCATCTGTGATCTGTAAGAATGTTGACTAGGACATAAGAAGGGATGCCTGCTGTTGTCTATTCATGAGACCACCCTCTTAAAATTGTTTTTTTCTCATAAGCTCTCTTTAAGGGCAGGTTAAAAAAAACCCAATTCAAACAAAACCAACAGAAATGTAAATTTATCTTTTTGTATATTTAAGATACTTCTACTTAGAGATCATTATCATTAAGTAAATAGAAAAGAGCTGATAGACTGAACTGGATGCAAACTGCAATCATGCAACACATATGTTCTTTCTGATACATATTTTTCAGAAATGTGAAAGATTTGATGAGTTTTACTAATACAAAATCTTTTTCTTAAAACAAATGTGACTTAAAACAAATAACATGGCTATTTGTATTTATTAGAATATAATTGACAAATGCAAATATTAGAGCTTTAAAGTGGGCATGATTTTATAATCTCACACATATAATGAAAGGATTCCCACATTGAATTATTAATGCAAGTATAGCATCACATACTTACCATTTATTCTTTTGGTGAGAAAAGTTAGCTACTTTCAGCAAATTTTAGTTATACAAATGAGGCATTATCAACTATAGTCACTGTATTTTACTTTAGGTTCTCATAGCTTATTTATATTATAATTGACAATTTGTACTCCTTTACCAGGGTCTCACTAATTTCCATACCCTGCAAGCACATTGGCAACATCTTTCACTGGCAATCATCTTTCTACTCTGTTTCTATAAGTTTAACTTTTTCCTTTTTTACATTCCAAATGTAAGTGACACCATGTAGCATTTGTCTTTCTTTGATTAATTTTTCTTAATATCCTCCAGGTTCATATTGCTGAAAATAACAGTATTTTGTCTTTTTAAAGACTCAAAATGTCTCATTATATATGTATAAATACACAACATAGAATATATAAATATATATGCATATTTATATAGATATAAATAAATAAACAAATATTTATATAGCTATATAGGTATAGATAAATTATAAATATCTATCTATATCTATATATATAAATATATATAGATATTTATATAAATATTTATTTATATAAATATTTATCTATATCTATATATATAAATAAATATTTATATA
The DNA here is from genome assembly GCA_004024945.1 of Uropsilus gracilis. NCBI lineage: Eukaryota > Metazoa > Chordata > Mammalia > Eulipotyphla > Talpidae > Uropsilus > Uropsilus gracilis. The sequence goes on from PVHY01029772.1 coordinate 4,374, forward strand.
GATATATAAATATCTATATATTTATATATATAGATATTTATATAAATATCTATATATATTTATATAAATATCTATATATATATAGATATAGATAAATATTTATATAGATATATATAAATATCATAAGACATGAATAATATGCCTGACAATATGAGCAAAAGAGTTCCAAAATTAAAATCCTTATATTTATATTTTTAAGTACCTACCTTGGCAGAGACTCTTCTTTTGAAAAACCAAGCTTTTTTAGCCTTACTTTTGTCAGATACTTGGTTTAGATAGCCACCATTTGAAAATGTGAGAAGAAAAAGAACTGCCACAGAAAAATCTCAGTTCTTAAATACCTCTGTCTTGATTCTCATTGGAGTTAAGAGAAAGGTTGAGGCAAGGTAATCTGTATTGATTTTCTTTACCTAAACAAAGAAATGATAGTTGTGGTTGCCAGTTTGGCAACTGCATCCATAGAACAGTGATCCAATTACGGCCTTGCAGGTCTAGGGGAACCATGCACAATACTTTAATACAGTGGTTTTCAGACTTTACTGAACATTACGATGACCTAGAGCTTTGAAAAAAATTCCTGTTTTTCAGATAAATTTATCAGAATCTATAGGACTGAAAGACATGAAAAATTATAAAAAAAATCCCTGAAGTAATTACAAAGTGAAACCTTGTTAGAGTTCTACTACTATAAATAAAGTATTGGTGATTCTGGAGTTTCCACATGTGTGTGTTGTGTATATATATACACTGTATGTATGTATGCATGTATAGATACATATATGCACACATATCATATATTCCAAATACACACATATACAAATATATGTATAAACCTTCATTCATATATATATCAACAATGACCATATGTAATAAGAGTTAACTTTTTTTGGGAAGAGGAATTTTGAAGATTGAAAGAGGAAGCCATGGGAGAGGAAGGATTTGAACATTGTATCTTGACATTGGAAAAGGAGAGAGATTTAAGTGAGAGTGGGAAAAATGGGAAAGTCTTTGTAGTTTCTTAATCTTAATTTGATATTTCTTTGCTAGATGTGTATTTTTGTCTAAAGGAAATAAAAAAGATACTTGAGCTACTTAAAATATCAAACATGAAAATTGTTTAATAACATTTCCTGTATCTACTGAATGACTGGATTAATTAAAGATAGCAGAATATTATAAGATATATCAGGGTCTGCAAGTAGGTGGTATCGCTATTATCTCCACCGTATGAACAATACAATGTATATTAGCCTAGCAAGTATGGTAGTTATGGAAAATTTGCACAGTCTTTCTAAGTTACGGTAAAAGAATTTGGTAAATGACACAATTTTATATTTCAGATTAAATGCAGGTACTTAGAGGCTTACCATATGAGGACATTTATTCAGTTGAGAGAAAATATCTAAAACTAGAAGATATTCATAAACATAGCTCTTTATTCTCAAATAGCAGTAACTTGTTGAGTCCTCATTGTGTTTGAGACTATGTGCTCATCATTATGAGGATTAGGTAATTTGATCCTCACATAACTTCATAATATTATTGCTGGTTAGAAAAATGGAAAAAACATTGGAAAGTCAAGTAGCTTGCTTAAGTTCATGTAAATACTTAAATTTGACATTTTTGAAGTTTTGAGTTCTCCTTGTGCTGCTTTGTTTCCCCAATTCAACTGATTTTCAGTCATTAACTTATTTTTAAATAAGATCACTTACTGATTTTTTTTTCATTTTAAAAGGCCAAGTTTATTAGGAAAATTTGAAAAAGAGAGGCAAATGCATATTTATAGTTGGGCAGAGAGAACTTTTGCCCCCATTTTGCAAAGGGAAAATGTTTGTAAGAAGAAACACCTACATAGTCACACACTGGCAAGAGAGTTCTGTGATATCAGTTCAGACAGTAACAATTTAAAAGATCGATCAAACACAATAAAAACAAGAAAATAGTAGACTGCATAACATTAAAGTATTTTTTCATGATATCTTATTGCTATAAAATATGAAGGTATAATTGGGTTATGTAAAAAATATATATTTGAATTGCAGTCAATAAGTTTGAAGTCTTTTTGTGTGTGGTATGAAGTCAGGTAATGTAATAAAATTCTAACTCTCCTGTGTTTAGCTGTTTTGTATGGCCCGCTACTTAATCACATTATCTCAGCATCAACAACAAAATAAGATAGAGCTAATTTTCCTTCACAAATTATCTGAGGGTTCAATGAAATATGACATTAAAAAGTCTAACTCAGATAGTTAGTAAATATTAGTCTTTGAATAGGAATTTCCTCTTCATTAAGTTTCTGAAATATTCTATTATTATAAGGGGTAGTGTATATTTACAAATTACAGGTGATTTTAATAAGCTTAGTGGTAGTGGATAAATTGAATGATTTGATCTTAAACTATCGAATTTACTTTGCCTTGTCCTTGCTAATCATTTCATGCAATTGACAACTAGAACTTATATAAAACTTACTAGTTTTTAAATTAGTTTGGATACAATTCTTTGGTGTACCTATATATCTTTAAACTGAACACTTCATAAATTGTTGCATTCTTGTAATGTACTTTCTGAAAAAGATAGCATTTCTTTCTCCTTGGTGTTGTGCATTGTTTTGATGCCAAGGTACATTTTCAGACAAGTGTTTTAAATACAAGATGTGATTTCAAGTTGTAATAGATCATTGTTTATGAGGGATTTAGGATGATCATGCCAAAAAGGAAGCAGTTTTTTTTTTTTTTTTGCATGGGTCACAGCTAACAAAAGACTAGAGTATCCAAAACTGACGGAAGCACACTTCTTTTAAAAACAAATAGTTACATAAATGAAATTTTAATTAAAACTGGACTTTAAAAGATCTTGACAAGATATATTCTAGATCAGTACTTAATATAACAATTGTTAATTGCCACAGGAAATTCAAATTGTGGTTGGAGTCCTACTATTGTTAAAGTATAAAAATATTTAATAAAATTTTCTAAAGAAATCTGTATCTAAAATTATTAGTCATTGATTTGTTTTCTCCCTGTCAAAACAACTCTCTCCACCACCATTTATTTGTCAGTTTTTACAATATACACTTAAGAGACTATGTTTTAAGATAAAGTTAAATTTAACTTTTTGTTGAATGGGTCCTTTTGTGTAGAAAATGAACTTTCTTTTTTCTAATAATACTTCCTGATAACAAGTATTTTGTACTGTGTTAGTATAACTACATCAACATTCATTCAGTGTTTTTCATGGTAGAGCTTTTTGGTCTCCACCTACCGTTCAGTGTCTGTTTATTTTTTGATAGAACCATATTGATTTAACATTCTTTCAAAAAACTGTAGTATTTAGGCAGCACATCTTCACTCTTTGACATGCACACAGTACTTCACTCACCTACTGCAAAGCTTTAGAGCTATGACTGTTATATTTAACCCTCTATTTCCCCCTCTTTTCTATCCCACACCTCTGGTAGCCAACTTATTTTTCACAAATTCTGAATCATTTTTATTATGCTTTGTCAATTTGTTTTCCTTAGTTACTTATATTTTAAAAATGAGGAAAGCAATCGGAGTGATTGTCTTTCACTTTCTGATTTGGTTCACTTAGCACTCTCAAGTTCCATTCATAGCGTTGCAAAGGGTACAAAAAGTTATCTGTTTTCAATAGCTGAGTATATTCTTTGAATATATGTATACCACAGTTTCTTTATGTACCTGTCTGTTCATGGGCATTAGCTATTGAGAAGTGCTGCTTGAGCATAGAGGTGCATAGATCTTTTTGTATTAGTATTTTTTAATGTTCTTCAAATACCTAGAAATGGTATTGATGAATCATATCATAATTGCATTTTTAGTTGAGTTATACCATACTGTTTTCCCTTGAGATGGTACCAATTTACAGTCCCACCAACAGTAAATGAGAGTCCCTTTTTGTCTACACAATCTTCAACACCTGATATTTCTAGTCTTTTTGATAGAGGCCATTTTCACAAGGGTGAAATTATAACTTATTGTGATTTTGATTGCATTTTCCTTATAACAAGTGATATAAAGTATTTTTCATATACCTGTGCTGTGGGCCATCTGTATATCTTCTTCAGAGAAATGTTGTCAGGAACTGCCAGTAACTGGTTAGGACTTAGGCTGTGGATGAAGAACACTTCATTCTATTATCTTGTATGTCTTCAGAACACTAAAGATGGAATTGCATGTCTTTGTTCCTCCAATATTTACCCAAAGAAACATTTTTTAGGCGATATCAGCAAGTTAATGAGTGAATCCTCTGCCCCCAAGTATCACACAGGAACAACTAATATTTTACCTAATCTAATTTTGCATAAAACCCACTTCTTTCCCTTGTCCTTACAAAATGTATTTGTTTTTTCCCTACTTTTTGATTGGATGATTTGGTTATTGTTGTTGAACTGTATGATATGTATACCCCTTGTCTGATATGTGATTTGCAAATATCTTCTCCCAGTCTGTAAGTTGTTTTCTGTCTTTTGTGATACAAAAGCTATTTAATTTTATGTAATCACCTGTGTTTATTTTCAGTTTTACTTAATCCTCAAATACATAACTGAAGGTGATGTTCAAGAATGTATTATGTTTTTTCTATGTATTTCATGACTTCAGGTCTTATATCCAAGTTTTTAATGCCTGTTGAATTAAGTTTTGCGTGTGCTGTGAGGTAGAGCCCATTACTTTGCCTATGGCTGTACAAATTTCTCAAAACTATTTTTTAAAAATTGCAGTAGCATTGATTTACAATAGTATATGTGAATTAAAGTGTAGATCACACCTTCTCAAATATATGTCACCACACAGTACCCACCAACAATGCTCCCATAACCCTTTCACTACAGACCATTGGGCCAACACCATTTATTGAAGAGGTCTCCTTTCTTTTATCTGTTGTATGAATGTGGTTCCTTTTTCATTGATTAGCTGTCTGTGTGTATGTGGTTTATTTCTGGGCTCTCAATTCTTTTGGTTGGTGTGCTGCTTTATTCCGGAACCATACTGTGTAGATTACAATTGCTTTGTGGAGTCATTTGGAGGTATTATTATACTTCATTTTTTCTTTTTCTCTCCAGATTTATTGGCTATTTGGGATTTTTGTGGTTACATGCAAATTTTAGAATTGTTTATCCTATTTCCTTGAAAAGTTGTCAATTTGATTGGTATTGTGTTGATTTGTAAATTGATTTAAATAATATGACCATATTAATATGTTTATCTTTCCATATATGAACACAAGTTAATTTTCCATTTCTTTGTATCTTCTTCTATTTATATTTATTTATATTTTCAGTGTATTTGTCCTTGCTTCCTTTGTCAAATTTATTACTAGTTATAGGTACCTCTTTTTGGTAAGATTGTAGTTGGGATTATTTTCTTAATTTCTTTTTCTTCTAACTCGTTATTTGCATGTATAGGTGGAACAGATTTTTATATGTTAATTTTGTATCCTGTCACTTTAATGTATTCATGTATTGTTACTAGTACCTTATTGGTAAAATCTAGCTGTAATTATGCATAATTTTACTTATTTTCTAATTTGGATTCTTTTTATGTACTTTTCCTATTTACTTGTACTGTCTAGGACTTCTAATACCTTCTTGAACAGTAGTGGTAAAAGGGAACATCCTTATTTGTTCCTGATCTAAGGGACAATGCTTCTTATATTCACCACTGAATATGATGATAGCTGCTGGTTTGTCATATTTGGCCTTTATTATTTTGAGATGTTTCTTCTTTTCTCAACGTATTGAGAGGTTTTATCTTAAATGTATATTGAAATTTGTCAAATGCTTTTACAATTTGTTTATAAGATAATGAGATTTTTATCTTTCCTTTTGTTGATATGATGAGTTAAATACATCTGTGTTTGTTGAGTCAATCGTAAATCTCTGGGATGTATCCCAATTGGTCAGAGTATATGATTCTTTTAACGTATTGCTGGATTTCATTTGCCAAGATTTTGTTGAGGACTTTGTTCTATGTTCATCAGAGATATCAATCTGTGGTTCTCTTTTTTTATGCACTGTTCTTGAGATAAAGTAATCAGAGTAATGTTGGCCTCATAAAATGTGTTTGGGAGTGTTCAGATCAGAGTAATGTTGGCTTCATAAAATGTGTTTGGAAGTGTTCCCAACTCTTAAATTTTTTGATAACATTAAGAAGGCTACATAGAAGTTATTCTTTGAATATTTGCTTGAATTCCGGGGCTTTCCCACTTCGCTAACACCTGTTAACCATCCTGATCTTTTGTGCTCTTCCCTCCCCCCTTCTTTCCCCTCCTCCTCTCTCACTCCATTGTTCAGTCCCATTGGTTGTTTTTATTTTTTCTTATTCATTTGTTTTTCTCTATATCCATCATATAAGTGATTTCTCTTATTTATTTTTTACCTATATATCTTTTTCTTTTTGGTTTATTTCTGCTAATAGGAGTCTTTCTAATTCCATCCATGTTGCTGCGAATGACATGTGTTTGTCCTCCTTGATTGATGCGTAATGTTCCATTGTGTATATGTACCACATTTTTTTTAGTCAATCATCGGTTTTGGGGCATTTGGTTTGTTTACAAATCTTGGCAGTTGTAAACAGAGCTGCAATAACCATGCACGTACAGGTGTCCTTTTGAATTAGTGTTTTCATGTCCTCTGGGTAGATTCCCAGGAGTGGGATTGCTGGGTCAAATGGTAAGTCCACTTTCAATTGTTTGAGGGTCCTCCACACAGTCTTCCATAGTGGCTGGACCAGTTTGCACTCCCACCAGCAGTGTAAGAGAGTTAACTTTCTCTCTACATCCGCACCAACACTGTTGTCTGATTTATTTATATGGGCCATCCTTACTGTTGTAAGATGGTTTTAATTAGCATTCTTTCATATGCCTAATAGCCATCTGTATCTCCTCTTTGTTCAAGTGTCTTTTTAGTTCTCATTTTTTGACTGGGCTTTTTATTTTGTTTTTGTTGAACTGTAGGAGCTCTTTGTGGATCTTTGTTATCAGATCCTTATCACTTGTCTGGAGGGCAAAAATTTTCTCCCAGTTGGTAGGTTTCATCTTTTTTTTTGTTTATTATCTCTTTTGCTGTACAGAAACTTTTTAGTTTGATGTAGTCCCAGGTGTTTATGTTTTCCTTCATATTTTTGCCATCTGTAGTTGTTTCCAGAAATGGATTTCTGAGGTGAAATTCATGAAGGGTTTTGCCCAGGATTTCCTCTATGTAGTTTATGGTTGCAGATCTCATGTCCAAGTCTTTTATTCATTTTGAGTTGTATTTTGTAAATGTTGTGAGGATGTTGTCCTGGTCCATTTTTTTGCATGTCTTGATCCAGTTTTCCCAGCACCATTAATTAAAGAGGTTGTCCTTCTTCAGGTGTATGTTTTTTTTTGCCCCTTTGCCAAATATTAGTTGACCATATATGTGTGGTTTTATTTCTGGGTACTCGATTCTGATCCCTTGGTCTGTCTGTTTTTATACCAGTACCATGCTGTTTTAATTACTATGGCTTTGGAGTATAGTTTGAAGTCTGGAATAGTAATGCCTCCATTCTCCTGTTTGTCAAGAGGGTTTTGGCTATTCGGAGCTTTTGTTTTTCCATATGAATTTCAGTAATTTTGTTCTAGCCTTTAAAATCTGTCATTGGGATCTTTATTGGAATGGCACTGAATCTGTAGATTGCCTTTGGTAGCCTGGCCATCTTGATATAGTTGATTCTTTCAATCCATGAACAGGGAATATCTTTCCATTTTTTTTAGCATCTTCTATTTCTTTTAAGAATATTTTATAGTTTTCTTTGTATAGGTCTTTTACTTCTTTTGTTAGGTTTATTCCCAAGTATTTAATTTTCTTTGGTGTGATGGTAAATGGGATGGTTTTTAAAATTTCTTCTTCTGATTGATTCTTTGCATATATGAATACTATTGATTTTTGTGTTTATTTTGTATCCAGCTACCTTATTGAATTTATTTATTTATTTTTTATTTTTATTTTTTGAGACTAGGTCTTGGTATTTTTGCCTGTGGAACCACAGGCTCTGTTGCCCATTGTACCACAGACTCAAGCAATCCCCAGCCTCAGCTTCCCAGGTAGCTGGGATTTCAGGGTGGGTGTCACCATGCCCAGTTATTTTTTGTTGATCTGTGTTTTGTTGAGAGTGAAGTGTTAAAATCTCCTATCACATATATGTTTTCACCAATATTGGATTTCAGTTCTACTAGTAGTTGTTTTACGAATTTTGGTGCTCCCTCTTTAGGTGTGTATATGTTGATTATTGTTATGACTTTTTGATGGATTGACCTTTAACCATTAGGTAGTGGCCATCTTTATCTTTGTCACTTTTGTTAATGGAAATCTGCTATGTCTGATATAAGAATGACAACCCCTGTTTTCTTGTGGGGGCCATTTGCTTGTAGTATGGTTTTCTAGCCTGCACCTTCACTCTATGCTTATCCTTAGAGATCATATGTGTTTCTTGGAGGCAGCAGAATATTGGGTTCCATTTTCTGATCCAGTCTGCAATTCTTCATCTTTTGATTAGACCATTGCCATTTAGGGTAATATTGATGTTTGTGATTGTAACAGTTTCCTGGTGTTCGTTTTGGGGTTTATTTTGGTGGTTTTTTTTTTTTTTTTTTGTATTTGTTCTTAAGATTTTTATCTTGAAGCCTCCTGCAAAATTTCTTGGAGTGGAGTAGGGGTTTAGTGATAGCAAATTTCTGGAGACTTTGCTTATCAAAAAAGGTTCCATTTTTTCCTTCATAGAGGATAGATAGCTTTTCAGGGTAGAGTAGTCTTGGCTGGCACTTTTTTTCTTGGAGATTTTTGTAGATGTGACTCCATTCTGTCCTTGCCTGGAGTGTCTCTTCAGAAAAATCTGAGGTCAGTCTGATGGATATTCCTTTGTAAGATATCTGTTTCTTTTCTCTAGCCATTCTCATTTTTTCCTTATTTTGGGGTTCTTGGAAGTTTTATGATGATGTGTCTCCCTGTGGCTTTTCTTTTATTAAAGTAGTTTGTTCAGAAATCCCCTCTAGAAACATCTACAGATGGAAAAAAATGAAGGAAAACATAAACAGATAGGACTACATCAAATTAAAAAGCTTCTGTACAGCAAAAGAGACAACAGAAAAAACTAAAAGATGCCCAACCGAATGGGAAAAAAATTTTGCCTTCCACATGAGTGACAAGGGTTTAATAATGAAGATCCACAAGGAACTCACACAACTAAACAAAAGCAAAACAAAAAGCCCAATTGAAAATGGGGAGAGGAACTGAGTGTGTTTGACTGGGGGTGCCGTTCCAGCCCCAGAGGCTGGGACAGCTATCCTGACTGCCAACAGCTTCCACCCCAAAGCCCAACTTGCACAGGCTGAGGCTCACGGCAACTGAGTCTCACCGGCGACAGGGAACCACAACTCCCTTGGCCACCGCACCAGCAGCTGGGTGAGATCTTCACTTAAGTCAGGTGAGTTCTCCTCCCTGACTGCCCCCTGAGGCAGCACCTGGTTGCCAAGGAAATGGTCCAGGGAGAAAGGGGGAGGAGTGCAATTTGCAACTGAAAGAAGCCTGGCCAGCCAGGTTAGGTTTGAACTGAGTG
>PVHY01029773.1:0-13974 GCA_004024945.1 Uropsilus gracilis
CACGGACTCAAGCAATCCCCAGCTTCAGCTTCCCAGGTAGCTGGGATTACAGGTGCGTGTCACCACGCCCAGCTATTTTGGGGGGACTAGGTCTCACTACGTGCCCCCGGCGGGACTCGAACAGTGATCCTTGGCCCCGGCCATGGCTTCCTAGGCTGTCTTCTCATCATTTTGGAGGCTGTAAGTCTGAAAGCAAACTGTTGACTAGGCTGTGCTCCCTCTGCAGTCTCTAGGGAAGAATTCTACCATCCCTCTTCCAGCTTCTGGTTGTTGCCAGCAGTCCTCAGCATTCCTTGGCTAGTAGCTGTATCACTGTGATCTCTGCCTTCACGTGGCTTTCTTCTGTCTGTCTCCATGGAGCCTTCCTTTAAGGACACTAGTCACTGGCTCACTCCAGCATGACTTCATTTTAATGAATCATATCCTTAGAGACCCTATTTCTATGAGGTCATGCTCTGTGTTTCCATGGGGATGAGTTTTGGAGGGACAGTCACACATCAGAAGCGCATTGGCATGGAGACAGACAGACACTCCTTGCAGAGAAGAACTCTGGGTCTGAGGGCAGACAAGTTGCTAGAGTTGGAACTGTTTGTCTCTTCCCTCTAGGCCCAGCACAAAGTGGCCCCATGTTCCTGTGCCACGTACCACATGGTTCTGCTTTTCATCTTGGTTTTTGCTTTTTTGGTTTTGTTTGATGGGTTATGTAGGCATGCACACTCAAGAAGTGAAAAATCATATAACAAGAAGTCAGTTTGTGCCACCCTGCCCCAGCCTGCACCTAGGTCCCCTGCCAGAAGGAACCGCTGTCAGGAAATTCTTGGACCCCGAGACAGTCCTGATCCAGGCAGGTGGATCCCCATGCCGTCCGCACACTGAACAGTGCACCATCACCCTCTGTTCTGATTGCTGTCTTCACGTTGTTGGGCCTCCCCCAGAGGGCTGTGTGCTCACTGAGGTCAGTCTGCTCTCTGTCTTTCCTCTGATTCCCTGCTCTGCGCCTGCATAGGCAGGTGTTCAGGTAAGGCTGGTTCTCTCTGCACATCAGTGACTCATCAACAGCTCTTTGGGTCTGTTGGGGCCAGGACTCAGCCTCCAAGTTGCAGAGGTTTGGGTACATCTCTCCAAACTTGGGGCACCATCCCCAAGAGCCAATCCTGGAGGCAGGGGGAGCTGGGTACCTGACAGCACCCTGCCAATTTGCTCCTGCTGCTGAGCACTTCCTTCTTGGCTCTAAGAGAGGCTGACTCTGGGATGGTGGGGTCCCCTGCCATGGCTGCAGCCCCCCTCCTCCCCTCGCAGTATTCCCAGAACTCCTGCACAGGAACTGTCAGAGAACAGACTAGGGAGAGAACAGCCCTGCTGCTGATGAAACCGGTGCCCAGGCTTTGCTGGTGGAAGGCTGAGTCTGGACTTGTTACCACGGAGACGGGAATTACAGCAATAACTCAGGGTTGAAGTGAAACCTGCAGCTTCACCCAGTTGTGGTGGGAATATATTTGCTCCACACGTTCAGACATGAGATGTGCTACATATTTTTCTAAATCAAGACAGGATTGAATGCCTCTTCCTGGAGAGCTCACCATGCCCTCAGTCTACTGATGGAACAGAGCCTCAAGAGAGATGGAGGTGACAGGGTGGCCCAGCCTGGTGAGACTGGAAACCCAGGGAAATACTAGCCAGCAGATCCCCTTAGTCAGCATGGAAGGAGGGGCTTAGGAGACTGGGAGCCCTTCTAGCCAAAACACTGTAGGAGACCCTCCCTGGCTGGGCTGCCATTCTTTCCTTCAACCAACATCCTAAAGCACTGAACTTGCCCCCAGCCCAGCAGAGACAAAGAGTAAACACAGCTCCAGGCTCTGTCGTCAAGGAGCTTTCCATCCACTGGGGGAGTCAGCCATTTGCTCTGTGATTCCCTAAATAGTCCAATGTGCTAGGTACTAACAGGGAAAATAGCACTAGCTGCAGGGAGCTGCTGTGTGCTGAGTGCTGTTCTAAGTATTTCATGTGCGTTGGTTTATTTAATCCTCACACCCACCCAATAAGGTAGATGCTATTAACATCCCCACTTTACAGATGAGATTGAGCCACAGGAGGCTAAAGAAAGCTGCCCAAAGACATGGAGCGAGTAACAGCACACAGGATTTGGATCCCAGGAGCTCTAGAGATGCACCCTGCATGCCACACTTTTCTCTCTCCTAAGATGCTCTAGGCTTGAAGATGAGCATAAGGAATGGAGGGGCTAGAGCTGGTATAGAGCAGAGATCGGGATTAACTGGGGGTGGGGGAGAATGTGCAACTAGGAGGGGGCAGATTCCAGGGAAAGAATGGCATATGCATGGGCTTGTGGCAGGAGGGATGGTGGTGTGCTCCAGGAACAGAAGGAGAGACTCAAGAGGCCATGGGTGAAAACGAGGGACGAGTGGGTGTGGTGAAGCAGGAGGAACAGTAGCCCGAGTTGCCAGGTTAAGGAGAGCCTCAGCAATCCCTCATCTGGTCCCATCACAACCTGCAGAGTCCTCCAGCCCCAACTGGCGCAGGAAGAGCCGGCAGACGCCAGATGGTGGCCAGTGGCTTCACAGGGACTGCCAGCCCTTGCCGGCACCACCGCCCTTCACCTGGGCCTCTACCACACCCCTTCTAAAATGAGGTTGTAGGGGAGAAGCATGCCTTACTCTCCTTGGCGCCCAGTACCCTGCAGAGAACTCAGGGAAGAGTAAGCGAGCGTGGTAAGGGAGCCGCAGCTGAGACCTGGAAGGCTGGAGAAGGCTGCCTCATAGACCTGGGTCCGCAGAGGGCTTCCACTGGGGAGGGTAAGAGGATTCCCATGGAGGGTGCAGAAAGGCCTTTGAGGGGGTAAGGAGCCACCCCTGTGCCAGAACTGAGGCTTCTTGAGGGAAGTGGGAGCAGTGCTAGACAGAGGGGGCCTCCCCATCCCAGCCTCCAGCTGGAGCTGGCCGGGAGCTCAGATGGCAGAAGGAGCAAGGAATCCTGCAAAGTCTTGGCCTCAGCTCCAGACCCACCCCCCACCCCTGCCTCACCACTGCTGGCTGCACAACCCACACCCGCTACTCACCTCTGCAAGCTGGGACGCAGTATCTTCATCTGTAAGATGAAGGCCCTCCTGCCTTCTGTCACTCCTGCCCCAACGGGGCCATTGTCCGACAGGGCGAGGATGGTAAACAGACCTTGGCACCTGGAAGAAAGTGTGGCTCAGTCAGGACCATCAGGACCCCTGCACCCACCACAGGATACTCCGGTTTCTCTTGTTTCTAGGTTTAGTCCACTCCCCAAACTGGCTCTAGGAGCCTAGGGGGCCACCATCTTCTACAGATAGAAGATGGCACAGCCCAGGTGGCCGGGCTGGAGCAAGGCGGGGCAGGCTGGCTCCCAGGAGAGAGCTGTGTTGTGAAGGTCACCTACCCCATCCCTGACCACTGCCCCAGGCCTCGATGCTGTGGTCAGCTGCCAGGAGCTACTGATCTGGAGAGGGTGTCACTGGCTTCAGGGCAGACCCGGTAGCCAGTACCAGGCAAGGTCACGCCCTGAGCTTCCTGCACCTGGCACATGTGTGGGGAGGCCAAGGGGTGCGCAGATTCAGGCTTCGCTCTCCTGAGTAGGCGTCCACCCACACCCAAGCAGCTGAGGCCCCCCTCTCCCTCTACCCTCTCACCAGCCCAGTAGGAGCTGCTCGGAGCAAGGGCCATGCAGGAGCAAAGAGAATGATTTGACACAGAAGGGAGGGAAGCAGATTGAGGCGAGAAATGGCAGTATGACTTCCTTGTCAAGTATGTGTATTTTCTAATTTTAATGAATAGCACATGCTCGTAGGAAATCGTTTTCCAAATCCAAAACTTTTGCAAAAGGTCACGGAAAGAACAGTCCCCGCCCGCAGAAAAACGATCTTTTGTTACTAGTTGTTGGCCTTTTATTGTTCTTTACCTTTTTTTTTAATTGCAATAATCGAACAGCCTTACATGCTTCTGCTTCTACTTCGTGGTTTGTCTTTTGGCACAAGCAGAGCGCCGCCCTCCTCCTCCTGGTGTCCCGAGTCATAGCTCAGCTCCTGGCATGTGGGTGAGGACCCCACAGAGGCCTCTCCCCTCTGCCCCCCATGTGGGCATCTCCTGGAGACTTGACTGAGGGCCAGGGAAGGAAAGTTACGATGGGGATGTGGGGCTGGAAGACAGGGGAAGGAACCCCTTGGCCTGGGGGTCTCCTGAGGCATCCAGAGGTGGTTTGGTGAGGGGAGCTGCACACTCAGCTTCTAGCCCGAGGCCAGGTGGCTGCATTCTATCCAGCTGCCTCTGCCTCCGGTGTTTGCTGCTAGCAGGGAGTCCCTGACATAGCAGAGCATACCTGGGCAGCGAGTGTGTCTTCCTAGACCCCAGAAATACAGCCTTCCTGGAGGGGCAGGGTGCCCTCATTAGACTCTCAGAGGCCTTATAAAGCAGTCCCTCCCCGTCCTGCCTCTGTCTCTCTCCTGCTATGTGACCTTAGGCCAGATACTCAGCTCTCCTGTGCCTCCATTCTGTGCCCGAAAATGGGAAGACTGACTCCTTCCTCTTAGGCTGCTACCTCTTTCCTTGCTTGTGAAGCATGACTGATGATAAGGATAAATGATAAGGATAAGGAGAGGGCACCAGTGCCCACCCTAGTCCATCACAAATGTCCCCTTTCTTCTGAGGCCTTCTCAGTGGTGGTGCCCACTCCAGCCTGGAATGCATGCCCAGAGTTCCCATCAGTGTCTGCTTTTCTCTACGTAGTTTCTGTCTGTAACCTGGGGCCTTCACTCGTGTTTGCTTGCGCTGGGTTCCTGCCAACCAGGTGGCATCTAGCACAGTGGTCAAGAGGGTCTGCAGATTCAGCTCTCTGGGCAAGGGTCCCTCCGCCTCCCATCTAGGCTGGTCACTTATCTTCTACAGTGAGGGAATGGCTCCTCATCCATCCAACGGGGTCCTTGGAACAGGGCTCAAAGCCACACTAAGAACGTTAAGCTAAACAGTTTAATCCAGGAAATCACATGCTCACAAAACCACCAGAAGGGTCCGAATCTGGGTCTGCAAAGCAGTGCTGACCCACCAAACCAGTCCCTCCATGAGTCACCACCCCAATGGGGCTCCTGGAACTGTGAACCCATGTCCCTTCCTCTGTGAGCAGGGAGCCTCTGTAGCTGTGCCACAGTCACCTCTGCCCCCACTTTCCTTCCTCTCTCAGCCTCGCTGCCTGCAGAGCGCAGCCCAACCTCTAGGGACGTGAGCGCTGCTCTCTTCCGCCTTATTAATCTGTCCAGTGCATCTCATCGACAGAATGGAACCTGATGTGAATTCAGAACCCTGCTGCCAGGGAGTGTTGGAAATGTAGTTTTTAGCTAACTTGCTTCTGCAGCCTGGTCAGGCCACTGAAAAGAGATGGGAATGAATGAGGGAGCCACTGGCCACGTCCACCCTACAGTCTGAGGGCTTTGTTCATCCTGATAATGCATTCAGAGACTTGGCACTGTGCCTGCACTCTGTAGATGTCAGCTGGTATGACTGGGCTAAGGGCACCCGCCCTGCCTGCCCACAGAGCCCTGGCACAGACTCAGATGGCGCTGGCCATAGTGCTGAGGTACCTTTTTGCTGGTCCCCACTGTGGGCTGCTTTATTTTAATGGGCCTAGTGGCAAGGTGGGACCCCAGTTCACTCATCCCTTGCTGGAGCTTCAGAGATAACTGAAGGGGGGCCATGTAGGGGGCTGAAGGAAGGCTGGCTTCAGTCTTAGGAAAAGGACGGCAAAGGTAACAACCAATATTTCTGGTATTCATAGTTGATAAAAACGTCTCCATGTATTTTCTTCTTTCATCCTCATAACCACCCCGACAGCAGTAGGATGAACATAATTACATCCATTTTGGAGAAGAGAGACTGAGCAGCAAGGGATTAAATAACAGTTAATAACTAGTAAAGCCCATTTCACACCCAGTCTCCTAATCCAAAATTATATGTTCCCTCCGCTCCGTGCTGTGACTTGGGGAACAAGACTTGGTACTCTTGGTGCTGTGGGGACACAAAAATGAGTGACTCGAGGATACTCCGCATCCTGTGCAAACATGGGCAGATCACCCAATGCTGTGTCCTTTCCAAGTATGATCCTGGGTGAAGGATCCTCTGTCTTTCACTGGTGACTTTCACTCTGACATGCACCCTCGTTATGGAGAACTATGGGAAGTGTAAGGAAAAGACACGGATCCTGCCATCAGGGCGACCACAGATATGTTGGGGATACTGACTGCTCACATAACGTGGAAAAAAGGATAATGCCAGCTTGTAAAGAGGAGGGGGACAAGGTAAAATCTGGATGGTCATTGGGGAAAGCCTTGAGGGTTATGGTGTGAGCTGGACCCAGGGACTATAAGTACTGATGAGACTGAGGTCCCAGTCAAGCCCAGGAAGTGGTTCAGTTGGAGCAGGATGATGAGCTCTGAGAGGCAGGGGGTGGGGCAGAGGGCAGACACAGTGCCCATGGGGAAGTGGCCAGGCCAGTGACCTCTGGTGTAGGTAGAACTTCCAGGGAAGAGGTGACCAACATCCTACAGATTCAGAATGAATGGGGATAGGAGTGTCCGGTGGGGGGGTGTGGGGTGGGGGGACAGACAGAGAGGTCTCCTAAGAGGAAAACATAAGGACATATCTCAGGAGCTAACCCACTTCAACATGATTTAAGCGGCACTGAGCACCCACCCTTTATATCCGAATCTCCCGTGCTTCCTCCTTCCTTAGGGAAACTCAGAAGGGAAACTTTCAGAGCTTCAAGAACTGTAATTAGATGAAACAACTCTGGAAATCTTAAGTTGGTATTTGTCTATTTGGCTGCAAATAAGAGTTGATTAGTCTCATTCTTAAAATCTGGATCTAAACTTCCAGGAGATTCTGGCGTCTCCCATACACACCCACCCCAGCACGCTGAGCCACTGACCCCTGCTAGACAGCAATGATTGGGGAGCAGAAAATCTAGTTTTAATCCCAACACCCTGCTTTCTCCAGCCTTGGGTAAATCTCTTAGACTGCTGGCACCAGTTTCTCATGTATAAAGTTGGGCAAACCTTCCTTTGCTGTGAAGATTTGAAGTGATTGGTACCTGGGGGCACTTTGAGCAACGACAGGCTTGCTGATCCTTAGGGGAAGGTCACAGGCAGCTGGCATGAAGGGTGGGGACAGACACTGGCCAGAACCCTGGCTGCAGCAACCCCCCTCCCCTCCTCCCACTCCTTCAGAGCACCTGCATTCCTAGCAGTGAGAGAGAACCTCAGCCCCAGAGCCACTTCCTGGAAGGATCTGGGGGAGGGAAGACAGGGGTAGGATGTCTGAGTTCAAAAAGCATAGAAGGGGAGCCCCAAGGGGAGAAAAGGGGGGCGGGCAGCGGACACCCGCAGCCATGAACTCCAGCTTATCTGAAGTTCAAGGTCCAGAACTGTAGGAAATAATCATTCCTTGTTAACAAAAAGGTGCTGAATTATTGAAGAGCTAGAAGAGGCCAGATGGTAAGGGGGGCAGGGCAGGCACTATGGCATTATGCACTCGAGGGGGGCCAGGCTGTGGGGAGAGGGAGCAGAGTGCCTATCCACCCACAGCTTCTTAGCCTAGGATGTGGCTTAAGGCTACAGTAACTTGCCTCTCCAAACCCAAACGCAGGCCTGAGAACTCACAGGATGGGCCTGGGCAGAGCTGGTAAGTGCAGGCTGAGTGGCTGTGTGCTGTGTCTCTGAGACACTTAGAAGCCTGGGCCCAGCCAGGACCTTGGAAAACGTCCCCTGCAAGTACCCTTCTTACCGATGAGGAGCCTGTGGCTCAGAGAAGGGAGGCACCTGCCAAAGGTCATGCTGGGGGACCTGAGCCCAGCTCCCTTGGTGAGCCCCCTTCCCCCCCCATCCATAGGCACTGGGGAAGGTCCTTGAATAAAGGCTTGAACAAAGGCATCCTCTTCCCCTACCGGCTGCCCAGCTCAGCAGAGACCCAAAGGACTTGGGATGTAGCAGAGCTGAGGGGGGAAAACCTGCTTGGGTTCAAGGGACAGTCTGCCACTTTGACTCATGTCCACTGCCAAGCTATTTCACCTCTCTGGCCCTTGGCTTTGTATTTCATCTCAGGGTGATTGCAGTACCTCGGGGTGTTTGTCAGGAGTCACCATGCTGGGTTTTAAGTGGGAAGTACCATCCTGCACTAAGTACACCACAAATGTTAGTGTTAATAAGATGGGCCCCTCCTGAGGGCTTCCTAGCCCCCCTGGTTCTGGGGTAGCTTCTCACACACAGAACTTGACCTTGAGTGTCCAGCAGACCTGGAAGGACCTAGTGGTTAGGACAGCAGTCGCCAAAGTCAGGCGGAGCTGGACAGCAGCAGTAAGTGGTGGGCCAGAGGAGTGACGTCCACAAAGGTATTGGTCCTGCTGGCTTTTCACAGCTGAGGCTCAGCTTTGCCACTGGGGGGCTAGAACTGGGACTAGGGGGAGACAGGTGACTGGGATGGGACTAGGAAATCCTTTCCCACTAATGACCAACAGTAATACCCCTTTTCATTGCCCCTCCTTTGGCCCCAAGGCTGACCTTGGCTTTTCTGCACAGAATTAACCAGAGGCAGCCGGGCATGGTGGCGCGCGCCTATAATCCAAACGCTGGGAGGCAAGTGGGATCGCTTGAGTTCGCGGGTTCGAGACTACCCCAGGCAACATAGTGAGACCTGGTTCTTGAAAAAGCAGCTGGGTGCGGTAGCAGGCACCTGTAATTCCAGCTACCTGGGAGGCGGAGGCTGGGGATCACTTGAGTCCCTGGAATCGGGACTACCCTGGGCAACATAGTGAGACTTAGTCTCAAAAAAAAAAAAAAAAAAAAAAAAAAAAAAAAAAAAAAAAAAAAAAAGGAAGAAAGAAAGAAAGACAGACCAGAGGCAGCAGTCACTTATAAAGGCTGCAGTTTGAGGGATGTTGGGCCTTTGCCCCATGCTCCTCATCTCTCCTCTTGCCTGTTGCAGGACAAGCAGGTGGAAGGAGACTAGGGCTGTGCTGGTCCCGGCCCATCAAGGATGGTGCTGACTGTGTTGCCTGATGTTGAGCTGGTGCATTTCCCATTTACTGGGCAAAAATCTTTACCTGGGTTTGTTGTCTTCATGATCACACCGTGACTTCCACCTCTACTTTCTGGATGTGAAAACTGAGGCTCAGAGAGGTGAAGTCACGGTTCACATCCCACAGCTGTCAAGGTGGATCAGATCATCTCACTCCAGAAACTGGCTTTTCCCTGATGTCTTGTGTAGCCTCCCTGTGCCCTGCTGCGGCATTCATGCCCCAAGAGAGGAATCCCTGATGCTCCAGGCCTGGCAGGTGGCCGCCCTGCTCAGGATTCAAGGTTCAGTCTTTCCAGTGCTGCTGCTCTGGTGTCCAGACACTTGCTGTACCCTTCCAGACCCCCAGAAGCTACTCTTCCTCCAGAAAGAAGGAAGGTCTGGGCATAGTGAAGGGGTGAGGACAAAAGGCCATGTGCTGCTCTAGGTTTCCATGGCAACTGCCTCCCTCATTTCTGCCTCTGCTGCTGAGAAAGCTGGAGAGGTTGGAAAAGTGGGGGTGAGGCTCTTGTCTCTCTTCTCCTTCCTCACCTCCCGTTCACGTTGGGCGACCAGGTTGAGGGGAAGTCTACGCTCACCTAGCACTGGTCAGTGGATTTCACCCACTCAATGCTTAGAGGCTGCGACTGTGTAGCTGGGATCCTCCCAGACAGAAGACAGCCCTCCCAACACCAGTCCTCTCCCCAAACCCCAAAGACTGTGAACTCTCCCCGAAGGGTCCCCTGTTTATTTTTCAGGGTCTGCCTAGGATCGGGCAAGAGTAGCTACTCAACAAATACTTGTTGCAGGAACAAATGAAAAAACAAGCAGGTGGTTCATCTCCCCACTACCAGTGTTCGTGTTCACTCACCCAGATCAGCCCCCGTCCAGGTCTCTGGTCCCCGTCCAGCTGCCAACACAGCTCTCTCTGCCCATGCTTCCCTACCCCATGGCCCTGCAGGAGCCTTGCTGCCCACCCAAAGGAGGTGCGCCCTCCCCATGGCCTGTGTTGTTGGAGGTCTCTGGGGGGGAGGGTGTGTCTGGCATACTTGCCTGCTTCCCCCAGAGTCTGGGAGCTTCATGCATATGGGAGCCTGATGCTAGACCCCAGAGCTTGGCTTATGATCAGTACACAGCCCTTCTATGGGGGAGGAATGACAAGAAGAGGGAAATATTTGGAATGAGAAAAGGGGGAGTGGGACCTGAGGTTTGACTTAGACTCAAACCTCCATGGAGTAGATGGAGACCAGAGTTCATCATAGCCAGGCCCCCTGCCCTGCCTTGCTTAGCCACCACAGCTGCTAGCAAGCTCCCAGTGCTGTTTACAGCCGCAGCCTGGCTCCTGTTCCAGAGAAAGCCCTGAGGGGGCCTCGAAGCTGGTCTTTCCTATCAAAGGTGGTGCTGGAGTAACTGAAACTCCACATGCCAAAACAGAGCTTAGAACCTTGCCTCACACCAGACGCAAGCATTAACTCAAAGCACATGGCCAACTTCCACGCAAGAGCTTCGTTAAGATTTTTCAAAGGAAATACTGGCAAAGCCCTTCTAAGTCCTTGGTTCAGGCAGCGATTTCTCAGATGCCAGACCAAAATACGGTCTAGAAAAGATAACTGGATAAACTGTACTTGGCTAAAATGCAAAACTTTGGCGCATCCGATGACACCACAAAGTAAAGGGAAAGAAGAACAGACTGAAAGTATTTGCCAGACAGACAAGCCTGTGGTGGAGGAACAGCCTGGCCATCAAGACAGGAAGGGGCCCTGAGGGATGATCCCTGAGGAAAGGCCCGGTCCCTCAGTCTCTGTCTCTGCATCTGTCTTTTTGCAGCAGCGAGAAAGCTGAGTGGAGAGACCTGCTGGCCTGAGTCAGAGCCTGGCTGGAGAACTCACAGGTAGGAGAGGTGGGGCTGAGGCCTCAGGCCCTCAGAATTCACCCCCCACCCCAACTCCACCCCATTCCTCCTCCCACCTGCTTCCTCTACGCTGGCTCCCCCCAGTGGCTGTCAGCAGAACTGTAGCTCCCCGCTGCTGCTGGCAGTTGCTCCATCCTCCTGGAGACAAACAAGAGATTTCTACTTTGAGAGCTGGCCCACAAGGTAGAAATATGTGCATTGCACAGCTCTTTTGTAATATGATCAAAGCAGTGCCCCAGTATAACTTTATGGGAGTCTGAGTCACTGGTCATCACAGCCTCAGGTTTGGAGGGCTATTCTCTGCCAGGGTTGGCCTTCCTGCCTTGATCTGGTCCAAGCTGGCACAGCGATAGGTCTGATGGGCACTCGGTGCCTCTCCCCCTAACTCCCAGTAGATTTCTGTGTTTCATGAAGGGAGGAGGGAGCCCTTGATCTGACCCGGAGACCCCTCTGTTTGCCAGGGAGCCTCCCAGGATGGCGGACTCGCAGGGCAACCTGAATGTGGTGGAGAAGCCACACAACATGTCGGTGGATGAGTGTTTCCAGTCTCAGAGCACGGTGCTGAAGGGGCAGCCCTTCGGGGGCATCCCCACAGTGCTGTTCATCAATGTGTTTTTGTGGCTGGTGAGTCTTGTCTCTGCAGTGGGCCGAAGTGAGGTCTCGGGCGGGCACTGGTGGGAACTGTGAATGTCACCCCTGCTCACACTGGTCCCAGTGGGTGGGCCTCGGGGAGAGGGGCTGGAGGAACAGGAAGAAGTGCCAGGATTCTCTCCGTGCATCACTGCCCAGAGGCCAGCCTGGCCAGAGCCCGTGGGCTCCCTTCTCTGCCCCTCCCCCACCCCCCGGCTGATTTTGTCTAGGCATTTTCTTGTCAGATAGTCCAGCAAAGTGTATGTGTCCACCCTAAGCCAGGATGCTCCTGGGCAAACAAAAAGACCCTTCCCCCTAGTGGAGGGAGCTCCCAACGCCCCCAAGGATGGGGCTCCCCATGGGAATGCAGGGGGCTGCCCAAGGGGAAGGCATCCACAGCTTCTCTTGTCCTGTGTTGTCCTGTGCCACCTTAGGTCATCATCGTGGTTTACTCCTTCCTCCGGAAAGCTGCGTGGGACTACGGGCGCCTGGCTCTGCTGATGCACAACGACAGGTGAGGGATGGGAGTCAGCTGCTTGCTCCCCTGGGAGGAGCAGCCATGACCAGGTGCCCGTGCTGCTGCACCTTCTCTCCCGCCCCTGCCCCCGTCACCCTTGCAAAGGTGACTTGGAGGGCAGCCGTCGTTGGGCATGAGGCCAGTTGTTTTCTCAGATCCCAGACATTCTGTATCCTGTGACTCCCGAGGTGCTTGGGCGCCTGCAGGGGCGACGGCTCTCTCTCCCCAGAGCTGCGTGCTCAGCCAGCAGGTGCACCCGTGTGTGCTACTGGGCACGAGTCATCGCTGCCTCAGCCCAGCGGGACAGAGAGTAAGGCAGTTCCTTAGCCTTTTCCTCCTTCTCCACCTGCCTTCTGCCTCTCCTGCCCGGCAGCCTGACCTCGCTGATCTATGGGGAACACAGTGAGAAGACCTCTCCCTCAGATATATCCACGGAGATGGAAGACAAAGACAAGGTAGGTGCTGGGGTGACTGGCCAGGGGAGTCCTTGCTTCGGGCGGCGTGTGCAGGAGAGAATGGGCATCTTGCTGGCTGGCAGCCTCCAGGCCACTTCTAGCTTGGTGACCTTGGACACACTCCTCAGCCTTCTCTGACCTCAGTTTCCCCATCAGATGAATGACACTATTGTTATGAACTGTAGCTACCATCTAGGGGCTAAGTATCCACTAATTTTAAATTTTTAATAGATTTTTTAAGCTAATTTTTCTAGTTTTCTCAAATGTTCAGCTCTTCTCACAGCCCCAGTCTTGCCCTCAGCCCCCACTCTGAGCCAAGGACTCACCTCCCACTTCACATAGAAGATTCCAGATAGATACCAGGCAGGGGTTATCTCAACTTCCTGCCACCCAATCCTGCCCGATGGAGAGTGGCCTTCTTCCCTCCCTTTTCCTTTCTTCGCCTTTCCTTTCCATCGGATGCCACCTCGCACCTAGGCTGTTTCTCACTCAGTTCATTGTTGTGGAGCACTGCTGTGTGCCGTGATCTGGGCACAGGTCAGTGAACAGTCCCTGCTTCATTCATGGCACAGTCTTCCTGGGTAAAAGACCCCTGAGACATGCTGACAGGGTGGTGGTAAGTGCATAAAGGAAGGAAGGGAGAAGAAGGTACCTAACAATGACAGAAGCAGCTCAAGTGTTATGGCTGCTGGTTGGGGGAAATGACCTGAGGCATAACATCTCATGAGAGTAGGGGCCTGAGTATAGAAGAAGGGGGTGGTGGGATAGGGTGGGAATGGTCAGGGAGGGGGGGTGAACCCCAGCAATCACAGAGATGTGATATTTATATATAAATAAATTATTTTTTAAAAAAAGGAGGAGGGGGAGGGCACCTCTGGAGCTTCCTTTGCACCACTACACTCCTACAACAGCTCTTCTCTCACCATCACAGAGGCTCCTGGAGGGGCAGGTTGAGCTGACATCTCCTTTCTTACCTCCCCTCCTCTACCCCCTCAAATGTGGTTCCATCTCCTCATTCCACCCAGACAGTTCTCAAGGTCCCCAGTGGCGCCACATCATGAAACTCGATGGCCTTTCCCCTGTTTTCCCCTCATCCCTCAGAAACACCTGCCACCATGGACTTTGTTTCATCCTAAACAGGCACTTCCGCCTGCTTCTGTGAAATGCAGCTCTGGGTTTTGCTTTCCTTCTGTTTCTCCTCTGCCCCCTTGGCAAATCCCCCTCACACAGCCCCCACAACTTTCCCAGCCCCACTCACCCCTGCTTTCTGCCCCACCTCATCCACACTCACTGTTTCGCCTCCATGTTCAGGGTTCTGGGGCCCAGCCCTGGTGATGGTATATAGATACCTCCCCACATAGTAAGCTGACCTCAGAACCCTGAACA
>PVHY01029774.1:0-13966 GCA_004024945.1 Uropsilus gracilis
GGGCCCCAGGTGGGACTCGAACCACGATCCCTAGCCCCGGCCGCTTCATAGGCTGAAACTTACAAGCACGAGCCACCGTGCCCGGCCCTAACTTTTATTTTTTGAAACTAGGTCTCGCTATGTGAGCCGGGTGGTCTCGAAACCACGGACTCAAGTGATTCCTAGTCTCAGCCTCCCGAGTAGCTGGGATGACAGGCGCGCGCCACGGTGCCCGACTTGTCCTCCGTTTAAAGCCTGATGTTTCCGTTCACCCTGGGCTCGGGGTTGGGGGCCACCTGGAGGGTCTCTGAGCATCAAGTCACGCAAGCCCGGAGCAAGGAGCAGGCCTGGCTTCCCCGGGCCCGAGGCAGCAGGGCTGAATGTCACAAGCGGCGCCCTCCGAGACCCAGGCGTGGGTAATTATCGCTGCTCTGCAAGGAGATCGCAGGAGCCAGCAAGCAATTGATTTTTTTTTTCCTGCTGCAGATATTTCATTGTGTAATTGGTAGCGACACCGCTGGCTGGCTCTCCCCGGGGTGCTGCAGGCTCAGCCTCCTCAAGGTCAGACCCTGGGGACTGGGCTCTGCCTGCAGGTGGCCAACGTCTTCCACCACACCCTTCCAGGTCCCATCACACTTTTCCTTTTCTTTTGAGACCCAGGGAACCACAGACTCACATTGCCCAGGGTACCCTGGACTCAAGTGATCCGCAACCTCAGCCTCCCAAGTGGCTGGGATTACAGGTGCGCGCCGCCACACCCAGCTATTTTTTGAGACTAGGTCTCGCTATGTTGCCCCAGGCAGGTCTCGAACCCGCAGACTCAAGCGATTCCTAGTCTCAGCCTCCTTTCCCAGGCTGGGATTAAAGGCGCACGCCACCATGCCCACCCATCACACTTTTTCAATTCCAAGAGCAAAGCCAGGCTATGAGTTCAGACCCTTCTGTGCGCATGCCAGGTGCTCCCAGGTGTGGGAGGGCAGCTTGGAGCAGACGTGGTGGAGGGCACGTAGTGGCTGCAGACAGAACATGGGAGACAGAGCACAAGAGCCTCATAGATGTGGAAGGCGGGGGTCGATGGCCTGAAGCCCTCGGGTCCTGAGGACCCTCCCTGAGCTTGCCCCAGGCCAGCTTCAGGTCTGTGGCCACCAGTTGCTGGAGTCCCAAGCACAGGGCCCTCTGCCTGTGGCTGCCCTCACCAACCCGGGGAAGGTCCCTCTTGTCTGCCTTCCCCCCCTCCCTCGGCAGCCACCCCAAGGTTTTCCGTGCGTGTCCCCCAACATGGCTATCATCCTCGAAGAGCACATTTCATGCTATATTTTTATTTATCTAAAGAGAATGAGGCTGGAAGCCAGTCATGGTGGTGCGCACCTATGAAATCCAAGTGCTGGGAGGCAAGAGGCCTGGGATTGCTTGAGTTCGCAGGTTTGAGATGACCCCGGGCAACGTAGCGAGACCTGGTCTTGAAAAAAGGAACCAGGGGGCTGGGCACAATAACATGCGCCTTTTTTTTTTTTTTTCTTTTTTTGAGACCAGGTCTCGCTATTTTTGCCCATGGAACTGGAGACTCACGTTGCCCAGGATACCACAGACTCAAGCCATCCCCAGCCTCAGCTTCCCAGGTAGCTGGGATGACAGGCGCGCACCACCATGCCCAGCTATTTTTTTGGAACTAGGTCTCGCTACGGGCCCCAGGCGGGACTTGAACCTCGATCCCTAGCCCCGGCCACTTAATAGGCTGAAGCTTACAGGCACGAGCCACCGTGCCCAGCTAGCATGCACCTTTAATCACAGCCTATGGAGCAAGGCCAGGAATTGCTTGAGTCCGCAGGTTTGAGACCCACCCGGGGCAACATAGCAAGACTTAGTCCCCAAAAATAGCTAGGCGTGGTGGTGCAAGCCTGTAATCCCAGCTACCTGAAAGGCTGAGGCTGGAGATCGCTTGAATCTGTGGGTTCAAGACTACCCCTGGTAGCATAGCGAGATCTAGTCCCAAAAAATAGCTGGGCATGGCGGCGCATACCTGTAATCCCAGCTACTTGGGAGACTGAGGCTGGGGATCTCTTGAGTCTGTGGTACCCCAGGCAACATGAGCCTGTGGTTCCCCAGGCAAAATAGCGAGGCATAGTCTCAAAAAAAAAAAGGCAGCCAGGCGCAGTGGCAGGCGCCTGTAATCCCAGCTACCTGGGAGACTGAGGCTGGGGATCACTTGATTCTGCGGGACTACCCTGGACAACATAGCGACACCTAGTCTTGTGCGCTGTTCCTGTCTGCTTCGAAGCTCCCTGGGGCACCTCACACGCTTCTCGCTCTCTCTTCTGGGCAGACGGCCATCTAACGTGATGCCATGGTACTGGCATCGCGCCAGAAGCTGCCAATAATGTCTGGCCTACTCATGCCTGTGCAGAGACCCTGCAGATCCCCGGGTGCCGGCCTGGGAGTGGCTGTGGGGGCAGGTGGCCTTGCCTGTCCCCAAATCCACAAGGTTCTTGCGCTGCTCCAGGGGTTCCCAGCACTGGTGTCCTGATTCCTCTGGATCCCAGGTAAAAAATGGGCAGAAGTCACCAGCCAACAAACCACAGGGAAAAGGCGGCATTTTTAAAATGTGGCTTCCACCACCCAGCTTCTTACCAGATTCTCATGACCTGTGCGCACAGCAGTCGCTAAAGTCACAAAGCAACGGAAACAACAGGGTTTTATTTACGAGGGAAATTAAACGGGAAAACGAAAAGTCCTTAAAGCCACACTGGCCAGTTATTTCACACCAAGTACCGTTTAGTCCAAAAGTCCCAAACCCATGTCCAAGCTGGTGCCCCTACAAACCTGCAGGTACCCTGCAAAATCCCGTCCTTCTCCAGCATCTTCTCTTTGCTTCTTCTCTCTCCAGCGTTCCAAGCTATGGTTTCTTCAAGGCTCTTCAAACTTTTCCAACAGATGCTGATGCAAACTCAGCTTTCTAAACCTGCCGCCTTGCTGCGGCTCCACACGCTTCCTTTACCAGGCCTGCCTTTGGCGGCATCTGACCACATCCACCAGGCCTGCCCTCAGCAGCCCCTGGTCACCTCTGACTTGCCATTCTGGCATCCGACTCCACCGGCCACTTCTCTGCCAGCTTCTCTCCCATCATGGCTCCTTGCCACCACCAACTCACTCTCCAGGGAATTTATCCCAGACAGGCCACATGGGCCTGTTCTATCAATCCACTATTTTCATCTCACCCTCCTATCTCTGGCTCCTCTTCTTATGCGCCCTTCCCTCTCTCCTTCTCTCTCTTTCCCTCTCCTTTTTGCTTTAATGTGAATTTTTCAGATGACTAGAGAAGTGCATCTTTCTTTATATCCTTCTTAGCCATCCATCTTGCTCCTCTAGATATCACCTCTTCATCTTCATCTCCTTTTCCTACTTTTCTCTCCATCAGATTCTTTTTCCTGCTGCTCATCAGGCATCGCTTGTATATGACTCATCCCTTTTTCATGCAGACATGGCAGGTATCTTTTCCTGGCACTCACCAGTTGCCTAGGGCATCTTCTTCTGAATGGAAAGTGCCTGATTTCTCCAAGGTATCCTTCCATTTTATTTGCCTTTTGACCGGTGATTTTTTAAGAAATCCTTGCTTGCCTCTGTCATGAAGATGTTTTCCCACATCTCATCAATTCCTAGTTTCATCTTTTGTGGTTAAGTATTTAGGCTGTCTGAAATTGATGTTCCCGTATGGTGTGAGGTACAGGAGCACCCTTTATGATTCTTTATCTTTATTATTCTTTATCTAGTAGTATTTTTCCCATCTACTAAACAGTATCCTTTCTCCACTGAGATGTGATTCTACCACTTTTAGAATGAAAGTTCTGCGCATGTGTATAGAAACATGACACCCTGGTCTCCCCACTGTGTCAGTTGGCAGCACTCCCCCCATCACCCCGTCGCCTCTGTTTGGGTTTGACTGTGGTGAAGTCAGTGTGTCCCCTGGCAGCTTTAATTTTCAGAACTGACTTTACTGTGGATCTTTATTCTTAAAAGTATTTGAGTTTCTCCAAAAAAAACCCCAAGGCGTGTGCCTGTAATCCAAGCGCTGGGAGGCAAGAGGCCTGGGATCGCTTAAGTTCATGGGTTCAAGACTACCCCAGGCAACATAGTGAGACCTGGTCTCAAAAAAGCAGCTGGACGTGGTGGCGGGCACCTGTAATCCCAGCTACCTGGGAGGCTGAGGCTGGGATCGCTTGAGTCTATGGGATCAGAACTCTCCCGGGCAATATAGCAAGACCTAGTCTCAAAAAAAAAAAAAAAAAAGGTCTTGCATTCGATTTTATTAATATGGGGAGAATTGGATTCATTAAAATATCAGAGCCTATTATATACAATTATGATTAAGATTTGTTTCCTCATACACCATTTGCATAAGTACAAATGTCCTTTGAGTTTTCAAATTTTCTCCATAAACCCTGTGTGCTTGAGTTGCAACTTTAAACGGATCTTCTCCCTTTTTGTCTCAATTATTGTTATTATAATAGAATACTAGCAACATTGCATCCTCCTTGTATCTAGCGATCCTGCAGAATTCCTCTATCCTAATAAGTTTTTCTCTGCATTTTTCTGAGTTTTCTATGTAAATCACTTCCTGAAGACCAGGTGGTTTTGTCTCTTCTGATCGATTCTTGGCTCCTTCTTACCACAACACTTCACTGAGTGACAGAGGTGACAGTGAGTGTTCCTGAGCGGCTCAGCCTGAAAAGGAATATACCTTGAGTTCCTGGTCAATGTTTCATGTGTCTAGTAGACAGCTTTTATCAAGTTAAGGCAGGCCCCTTCTGTTCCTAGATTTTTTACTTATTTTTTTTGAGACCAGGTCTCGCTGTGTTGCCCATGGTAGTCTTGAACCTGCGGACTCAAGCAATCCCAGGCCTCTTGCCTCCCAGCGCTTGGACTACAGACGCGCGCCACCACGCCCAGCTAAATTTTTGAAAATGTTAATCACTAATAGGAATACGTATCTTCCAAATACTTTTAAAAGCTTAGTTTAGTTTACGGTGTTCCCGCAAGACCCCATAAATATAATAATGATGACAGGACATTCCTGGATAAACTTTCCTTAATGGTGCTGTATTAGAGCCAATTCACTTTCAATTGACTTATCTGTGTCCTTTTATTTTTAAATCCATCGAGTGTAAATGCGCTTCCTAGTCTTGCTAATACTTTACTACTTCCTAAGTTGCGAGAACATCTTAAAAACTGAACGTCTTAAAAATTAAACATCTAAGGCTGGGCGCCGTGGCATGCGCCTTTAATCCCAGCCTAGAAAGGGAGGCCGAGGTTAGGAATTGTTTGAGTCTGTTGGTTCGAGACCTGCCCTGGGCAACATAGCGAGACCTAGTTTCAAAAAATAAATAAATAAATAAAATAAAAAATAAAACTAAATGTCTGTAGTTATCTCCTCAAAAAGCAAATACGCCTGTGGTTATCTCTCTTCTCTGCCTCAGTATTTTACTCACATTTCTTCTGGTCTTGTCAGTTCCACTAGAAGTTTGTCCACATTGTTTAGTCTTGTTGAAGAACCAGCTTTTGAGTTGGTGTGTTGCAGAGTGACCCATCCCAGACACAACCCATAGTCTTGGTCTAACTGAAACGAGCCTTTATCAGCCGGCTGACGACTGCCTCCTTCCTTAGCATGACGTCAGGGAAGAGAGCAACCCTGTCCTTTGGATACCAGTGGTTATATAGTCACAGACCCAACACATTCTCATCAGTGGGCAGTTAAAATTCATGGAGGTAGGTGAGAATTCCAGAAATGGGTACAGAAACAATATAATCTAGATCACCTAACTTGTTATCTTATCAGGTGTTTGCATGACAAAGGCAAAGAATGTAGCTAATGGTTGGCTTTTTTTGTTTTTGTTTTTTGAGACTAGGTCTTGCTATGTTGCCAGGGGTAGTCCTGATCCTGCAGATTCAACAATCCCCAGCCTCAGCCTCCCAGGTAGCTGGGATTACAGGCGCCCACCACAGCGCCTGGGTTCTTTTTGATACCAGGTCTCGCTATGTTGTCCAGGTTAGTCTCGAACCCGCGAACTCAAGCGATCCAGGCCTCTTTGCCTCCAAGTGCTTGGATTACAGATGCACGGCCACCATGCCCAGCTAATGGTTGTTTACATTACCCGTTTTCCTGGGTTTTAAGATCACTTGGGAAAGGATCTTGGAGTTCCTTTCACACACAAAGATTTATATGCAATTCACTGAAAGCTGGTGAACGTGCTGGGGAAGTGTCTGGCCATGTCTGACCTAGGTCCTTAGCCCTTCCGCGAGCACTTGTTTCAGATGTTTCTAAGACCCCCCCTCGTGCCTATGGACCAGCATGAGGCAGTGTGAGGAGACTCTTCAGACAGTTCTGGGCTCCAGACCCACCCCTGCGGCTGTCGGCTTGCTGTCCCCTCACCCTGCTGCGTCCCCCTCTTCCGTTGCCTCCATGGGAATAACAATCTTCCTCACGGTGGGGATCAAATTAGAAAAGTTACCCAAAGCACCTGGGACAGGTGGGGGCCCCTGGAAAGTATTTGGTGACTTTTTTTTTTTTTTAAATTAGTTCTCACTATTTTTGCCCCTGGAACCACAGGCTCACATTACCGGGATACCAGATTCAAGCAATCCCCAACCTCAGCCTCCCAGGTAGCTGGGATTACAGATGCGCGCCACCACGCCCAGCTATTTTTTGGGTACTAGGTCTCGCTATGTTGCCCCAGGCGGGACTCGAACCACGATCCCTGGTCCCCACCGCGGCATCCTAGGCTGCCCCTTACAGGCGCCATTGTGCCCGACCACTATTTGGTGACTATTAAGCCCTGTGCTCTATCTGCCCAGACTGTCCACCTCCTAGCAACTCCTCCCCCCAATAACCCAGATGCTGTTGGGAAACGGCACCCCTTCCTCCAGCAGACACTCCTCCCACTCACTCTGCAACCCAGTGCCCACTTGTGGCAGCCCTGCCCACTGCCCTGCTCTGTTTTCCGCCCTGCTCATTTCTCATGGTGCCCGGGGCTGCCCATCTGCCAGGTTTCAGCTTCCATGGTGATGTCTCTCGTCCCCTCCCGTCCATCTCCCACTCCCTCCTCACTCCTGCATTGAACTCACGTCGCAGGTCATCTGCGCACCTCTGGAGGCAGCTATCTCCTTTGCCGCATGTCTTGGTCAATGTATGCCCATGTTTTATTGGCTCAACTGGATTAACCCCTTGAACTTGGGGATTACAGTTTATTTGTGTCTAGATCCTTCCTCTGCCCAGGGGTCTTGGAAAGTGTTACTTGGATGAATGATTGACTGTTAAGTGCAGGAACTAAGAAGAGTCCTAAGTGACTGTGTGTAAATGGTGGTGAAGGGAGGGTCTTTAGAGGCAAATGTGATGATGTTAATAGTGGTGATGGTGGTGATTGTGATGATGATGATGGTGGTGGTGGTAGTGATGGTGGTGGTGATGGTGATGGTGGTGGTGGTAGTAATGGTGGTGGTGGTGGTGATGATGGTGTGGTGGTGGTGATGTAGCAATGGTACTGATGGTACTGATGATGATGGTGATGGTGGTGGTGATGATGATAGTGATAGTGGTGGCAAATGATGGTGATAGTGATGGTGGTGATGGTGGTGGTGGTGGTGGTGATAGTGATGATGATAGTGGTGATGATAGTGGTGATGATAGTGGTGGTAGTGATGGTGATGGTGGTGGTGGACAGCAGTAGTAAGGATGATGATGAAGATGATGGACAATGTTGTTGGTGGATATCACTAACTGACTTTACCATGTGCCCAGCCCTCTGTTAAATGCTTTCATGGTTCATCTCTCTAAGCCCTTTGGGAGAGATGCTCCTATTAGCTCTAATTTGCTGCTAAGTCATTGGTGGAGTTTGTGTGCCCATGCTGGTCTGAGTTCAGAGTTCAGGTTTTAGCCGGGTACAGTAGCATGCACCTGTAATCCTAGCCTTGGGAACCTGAGGCTAGGGATCGCTTAGGTCCGTGGGTTTAAGAACTACCCTGAGCAACATAGTGAGACCTAGTCTCAAAATAATAGCTGGGCACAGTGGAGTTGAGGCCCTCAGCAGCTGGTGCTGCTGTCCCATTTTCCCAGCCCAGGTTACATGTAATATGTGATGGCGCCAGGCACGGTGGCACGAGCCTGTAAGTGGCAGCCTAGGAAGCCACGGTGGGGACTAGGGATTGCGGTTCGAGTCCTGCTCAGGGCAACATAGCAAGACCTAGTTCCAAAAAAATAGCTGGGCATGGTGGTGCGTGCCTGTAATCCCAGCTACCTGGGAGGCTGAGGCTGGGGATCACTTGAGTCCACGGGTTCGGGACTACCCCCAGGCAACATAGTGAGACCCGGTCTCAAAAAAGAAAACGGAGTTCAGGTTTTCAGGAGCAGCAACCAGCACACTCCCCCGGTCATGCCACGGCCATCATCTTATCAAGGACTCACATACTCACATCCATGCTAACGTACCAGGCGCTGCATGTCATGCTTTACAGATGCACCCCTCGCCCTCCCAGCAAATGAATCCAGTACCTGGCAGCCTCCCTTTGCTGACTCGACAAGGTTGAGTGACTTAGCAGGTCGCGTGAATCAAAATTGCTTAGAACCAGACTTCTCTGACCCCAGGGACACCCTTTCTGCTGCATCACAGCCACAGCCCTTGGGCCCAGCAGAAAACCCTGCAGACTTGGGGAAGAGCTGGTGAAAGAACCAGGAAGAGGCTGAGGTCCGGAAGGCAGGTCCGCCGCAGGCTGCAGACCGCCTCACCTTCCAGGAAGGGATATCTGGCCTGACCTCTGCAAGTCCAGAGTTGCAGGTGGTGACCTCAAGGATGGACTGGACACTGTTAGCCAGGGGGGTCTGAGCTACATGCCTCTGCGCTCGGGGGATACAGCACAACTGCTGCGGGATCAACGCCCCCAGGTCTGCTGAGAGCACAGAGCCTGGCTGGTGAAGGATCCACCCCCTGCTTCTCAGCGAGCACATCCTCTTGGGGCGGCTAGTTCCCCCAGGCCTCGGGACTGAGTCTCTGCACCCCCCCCAGCCCCTGCAGGGGCTGTGCAGGAGCTGCTGCGGTCATCAGGGTGGGGGCAGGGTGACAGCACTGGGCCCCCGGGCCACTGGGGCGCAGCCGTGCTCCCAGGTGGTGGGGACCTGGAGAATCAGGGGTTCAGGCAGGTGGGGCCTCTGACTGTCAGCCACCCGTTGCTCCGGGTGGTGCTCCAGTGCACCCTCCCTGAGCCGGAGTGTGTGTCCCCTGCGCAGGTCATCGCTGTGGTCATGGACGTCTTCACCGACGGGGACATCTTCCAAGACATCGTGGACGTGGCCTTTAAGCGCCGGGTGCCGGTGTACATCATCCTGGATGAGGCCGGCGTCCCGTGCTTCCTGGAGATGTGCCGGGGTCTGGAGCTGGCCGACTTCCACATCCGGGTGAGCCGCACCCCCTTTCTGTCTGTCACGGCCTGGCCGCGTGACCTGGCCGTCATCAGCTCACGCACCACTTGGAGATTAGCCCCAGGTCACTGGGGCTCAGCCCACAGAGCTATGGTCAGGGGCTGGGGCTGGGTGCCCTTCCGCTGGGGTGTTGTGGGAGAGGTGGGAACCCCCTGGCTCGTCCGCTCCCCGAGTGAGATCGCTGACTGCCTCCTGCTCTGTGGGTGCCTTTCCTGCTGTAAGGGCCAGGAGGCCAGGCCGAGAGTAGCCTGGGCGTGGGCAGCAGGTCTGGCCCCAGCCTGAGTGGCCCCCCCAGCCAGGTGACGATGCCCTCCCCTCTTCTCGGCAGAACATCCGTGTCCGCTCTGTGACGGGCGTGGGCTTCTACATGCCAATGGGCAAGGTCAAGGGGACCCTGTCGTCCAAGTTCCTGATGGTGGACGGTGAAAAAGTAGCCACTGGGTCTTACAGGTGAGTGGGGGCAGGTGAGAGGAGGGCCGCGAGGCTGTGGCCACCGCGATGGGCATGTAGCTCCTGGACTGGGGCTGAACTGCAAGGAAAGGCCTCCGCGCCGGCCTCTTCCTGAGAACTTTCTGGCTCTCAGATTATTCTGGAAAGAGGGGAAAGAGAGCCAGTCCACGGGGCACAGACCCTGCCTGCCTCTCATGCTCCGGCACGAGTCGTGTTCAGGGCAGATGGGCCCAGCAGCGAAGAAGGCAGCAGAGTGGGGAGACAGTGGGCATGGAAGGGACATTCCAGGAGGCTGGCTCAGCCGTGAGTAGCCAGGCACAGGAGCGATGCCTCTGGGTGGTCTCTACCTTCAGGGAAAGGGAAATGCAAGCCTACATGAGGCACAGGAGGCGGCAAGGCGCAGTCTCTCCCCACCCCCACCCCTCCAGGCAAAAGCAGGGCCTTTGTGCACACAGCAGGCTCCCTAGGCTCAGGGCAGAGCCAGCTGCAGAGTGGACCCTGGACAGCAGGGCCGTGGCCCCTCACTGAGTGCGCAGAGCCAGGCACTGAGTCTGCTCCCCTCTGGTCCCAAGTGCACTGGGTGGAAATGAGATATGCGCCAAGCATGGTGGTGCGCACCTGTAGTCCAAGCGCTGGGAGGCAAGAGGCCAGGGGTGGCTTGCGTTCACGGGTTCGAGACTACCCCGGGCAACATAGCGAGACCTGGTCTCAAAAAAGCAGCTGGGTGCCTGTAATCCCAGCTACCTGGGAGGCTGAGGCTGGGGATCACTTGAGTCTGTGGTTCCCCGGGCAACATAGGAAGAAAGGGAGAGGGAGGGAGAGAGAGAGAGGAAGGAAGGGCCGGGGCCGGGGGTACTGGGCCAGGCACGCGAGAGCCAAGACCAGGGGCCGGGGCTCACGTGGCCTGCCTCCTGTCCCCACGCCCCCAGGTTCACCTGGAGCTCCTCCCACGTGGACAGGAACCTGCTCCTGCTCCTGACGGGGCAGCACATGGAGCCCTTCGACCAGGAGTTCCGCGAGCTGTACGCCATCTCCGAGGAGGTGGACTTGTGCGCGCAGCTGGGCCTGGGCAGGCCGGGCCTCAGCTCCTCCTCCACCGTGGCTCGCAAGCTCATCAACCCCAAGTACGCCCTGGTGGCGGCCAGCCGCCAGCCGCCCGGGGAGATGATGCGCTGGGCCGTCCGGCAGCAGCAGGAGGCCAGGGGCACCCCGGAGGGCCAGGAGGAGGGCAGCAGAGGCGGCGGCGAGTCGCTCCGGCGCCTGGAGAACTTCCTGAAAGACCTGGTCACCCTGGAGCAGGTGCTGCCCCCCGTGGAGCCCCTGAACCTGAAGGATGGCCGGCACCTGGACCCGAAAGCCAAAGAGGGACTGGCCCCGAACGGCAAGGGAGAGACTGCCAACGGGGAGGCCCCCGCGGCCAAGGAGGGCAAGCGCGGGTGGTTCTCCAGCCGACGCAAGCAGCCCGCGCAGCCCAACGGCGTGGCCAGCTCGCTGCCCACCGAGACTGCTGACCGCCGCCCGCCGGCGGGGAAGAGGCCCATCGAGGGCTCCAGCGACAACATCTCAGGTGAGGCCTGCGGCCCTTGGGGAGGTGCGGGCCTCAGATCTGCAGCCAGCACTTGGGGGGGGAGGGGGAGGGGGAGGGAAGGGGGGAGGCTCAGGGCTGCAGGGCTGTTCCGTGTCTGCCTTCACCTCCCCGTGGCCTGGGCAGACCCCACGGTTCAGTTTCCTTGGCCCCTCCCACCAAAGGCAGAGCGGCCCTGCCTGCAGACACTGTCCTGGGGATAGCAAGTGCCTGGGGGTGAGTAGTCTGAGGACCTGAGGGCATTCAGACAGACACCCCCACCCTCCCACCCCACCCCCCCATCCCGGTCTCTTGGGAAATGCAGGTGAGCATGAGCCAAGTTTTCTCCTTGAACACGGAGACTCAGGTCTGGGCAGCCGTGGGGCAGGGCCCCAGGGCTCAGGCTGGTGCCGCTGGCCCCTTGCCTGTCACCCCCATCAGGATCCGGCCTGGCTAAAGACGCCCCGCCCACCCTGGCCGGGCAGCACCCATCTCTCCGGGTGGAGGCCTCCCTGTGTGCCGGAGAGGCCGTGTCTGCCGCAGCTCGCCCCGAAGAGCGGTCCCTGGGAACAGAGCCCCGTGGGGCCTCTCTGGAGGCCATGGTGACACCGGGGTCACTGCCGGCGCCTTTGCTCCTCTCGGCTCTGGGTACCCTGTGGGGGTTTCTCCCTCTGTGGCTGTGGGACTCGGTGGCAACCAGGCTGAGTTGCTGGCCCGGTGGGGACGCGGGGCCTGAGCGCCCACTGGGCCACCCAGTGCTCCCAGGACTCCCACCCCTCCCCCCACCCAGCTGGACCTGACAGACCTGACCAGGGCCTGGATGCCAGGCCCACAGCGGGGGCTCCCTGCTGCCGCTGCCTGTACCCCACTGCAGGCCGCCTTCTCCGTCTCCTGCCTCAGCACAGGCCTGGGGCCCCCAGGAGGGGTGGTGGTGGTGGGGGTATGTGCATGAGTGGCAGCAACCCCACCCCCCAAACCCCCACCCCCACCCCAAGCTTCCTCTCCCCCTTGGCTCCCACGGCCACTGTAGAGGTTGCAGGTGGAAACCGGGGGAAGTGGGCCAGGACTGACACCTGGACCCCACCACTTCCTGGGGGGGAGGGGTGGCCCCAGCCCAGCCCCCTTCCTGGCCCCCAGCTCCCAGAGACCAGATGCTGTGCTGCTGGTGCCTCTTGTTTGGAGGCAGGGTTGCCATGGTGAACACCTGTCAGAGAAGGGGGGAGGGGCGGGCCCACCACAAAGGGGCTGTTTCCCAAGTCCTAACTGGAGGTGAGGTGGAAGCTTTTGCTTCCCTCAGCCCCTCACCCTGAGGTGCTGTTTCCATAGAAACGAAAGGCCATTGTCTCATCCCCTCCTGCTGTCCTCCCTGCGGCTCTCAGAGTTGGGTCCCCTGAGTGGATGGCTCTGGCAGTCACCACACCAGCTGCCGCTCCATCAGAGACCGTGCCCTCAGGAGGCTCCTCCCCTGAGAGCTGACACCCAGAGAGAGCCTGCTGGCACCCCACATCCACAGGGCCCGAGTGGGCCCACCCCACCCAGACTGGCCCCTGGGCGGGCAGGCAACCAGCGCCTGAGGGCCTGGAAGCCGGAGCCCTTTGAGTCCTTCCTCTCCCAAGGTGCTGGTGCAGTCTCCCCCCAGGCCCTCAGTGAAAGGCACCGGGTTCCCACCAGCATGGGGCACCCCCAGTTTGGAGCCGGTGGAACTGTGGGCTGAGAGGAATCCCGTCAGCTGCTGCCTCAGGCCCCCACCTCAGAGAGGCCCGTTTCCTACGGCGAATGTCCAGGTCCACTTTGCAGCAGCTGTGATGCCCCAGACACGCTGCCCAGGCCCCCCCCCCCCCCCGCCCTCCACCTCCGGGCACATCCTGGCTGGTCCTGGCTCTGGAGAGGCCAAGCCGAGCGCAGTGGGAGGTCCAGTTCCCCTCAGGCTTACATGCTTCTGTCCACCACCCTCCTGCCAAGGCCACGCCTGCCTGCCCGGGCTCTTGCCAGGGTGGGCGAGCCAGAGAGAAGCCGAGCGCTGACAGCCTGTGAAATCGCTTGATGCGAAGTAGATAGTTGTCAAACAGCATGCAAATTCTCGCAAACTCCAGCGGCCCTGGGGAGAACCTCCGGAAACCCCTTCCTTCAGGCCCGGGCCTGCAGCTAACGGACGGTCGCCTGGCTTTGGAAGGCCCACAGCGCCCTCTACCGGCCGCGGGCGGCGCCATCTCCCGCTTTGTCTCCCGCGCTGGGCCCGCTCTGCGCCAGTCCCCAGCCGGCTGGGGCCTCCATCCCCCGTCCCCTCCCCCCCACCCCCCACGGGGAACCTCCAGACGACTCTCTGGGCTCTCGGGGCAGAAAGCCGCCCAGCCTCAGGGGACATTGGCCCCAGAAGAGCTGTGTTGAAGTGCCTCGG
The DNA here is from genome assembly GCA_004024945.1 of Uropsilus gracilis. Lineage (NCBI taxonomy): Eukaryota > Metazoa > Chordata > Mammalia > Eulipotyphla > Talpidae > Uropsilus > Uropsilus gracilis. The sequence goes on from PVHY01029774.1 coordinate 13,855, forward strand.
GAAGTCTTCACCCCCTCGTGGGTCCAGAATGCATTTAAACAAGCACCCTGAGTGGTTTCCCGTTGGGAGGTCCCCAGAGCTGCTGGCTGGGGGGGGGGGGGGGGGGGGGCCC
>PVHY01029775.1:0-13832 GCA_004024945.1 Uropsilus gracilis
TCTGTTCTTTACTTTTTAAGAATTAGAAACTTATTTTTGTATAGTAGTTGTAGGTTCAGAGTAAAATGTTGAGTGGAAAAATTGAGTGGGAAGTCCCCTCTGAGTTCCCCACCACCCCCTACACATAACCTCCCCACTTTCTTTTAATTAGTGTTAATCTGGTCGCTTTCTCTATCCTGCTCCTTTAATATGTATGTGTTTTTGTATTTCAAGTGAATTTACTATAGAGTTGGATTTTTTTTTCATCTACTCAGACAACCTGCTTTTTGGTGTATTTAGACCATTGATATTGAGGTGATTATTGGAACACTTGGATTACTGTCTCATATTTGTTAGTTTCCCATTTTTGACCCATGTTCTTTGTCCCTATAATTTTCTTCCACTCTTTCTCTGTGGTGGTTTTTTTGTTTCGTTTTGTTTTGTTTTGTTTTATGAAGACTTTATTTCATTCTAGTTTCTCCCTCCTGAGTGGAATACTTATACTTTTCCCCATTTTTTAGTGGTTCCCCTAAAGTTTATGACATGTAAAGCAATGTATGTTTACTTTATTATTATTATTATATTATTATTATTATATTATTATTATATTATTATTATTCTGTTTACTTTCAAACGACAATCTATTGCTTCACAGGTAGTCCATTCCAAATTCTTCCTTCTTTCTCTTTAATGCATTTTTAATTTTCCCAGAGTTATCTTTTATATTTGTCTTTTTCACAATGTTGGTAATTATTTGTTATAGATATTATTTATCTGATTAAGGTAGTGTTGTTATTCCTACTGTGTTGTGGGTATTTTAAAAAATTAGAAATGACAATTGAATTTTGAAAGACATTTCTGAAGAAACCATAATACATAATTTATTGATTTATATGATTAATTATAATGGTATTTTTTAAAAGGCAGACCCCTTACATTACTGGAATAAATCTATGAGGTCAACTGTGTAACAGTCTTTTACTTGCTACTGTAAACACTGTATGTGTATTGTAATTGTAATTTTTACATTCATAAGTGAGATGATTTTTAATTTCTCTGCATGACCTTTGACACATTTTAAAACTGTTATATATACCTTATATATACAGTTTCATAAAATTATCTTTTTATCTTTTATATGCTATCAATCTTTTAACGCTTTCTATCTTTTATATGCCAAGAGGGTTTTGCAAACTATGATCCACAAGCCAAATCAGACCTACCACTTGTTTTGTAAGTAAGTTTCACTGGAACCAGCCATTTATGACCATCCATTCGTGTGTTGCATGTGACTGCTTTCCCACTGTAATGGTAGAGTTGAGTAGTTGTAATGGAGACTGGTGAATCTACAAAGTTGAAAATAGCAACTTGGGGAATCCTTTGTTTGCTGACCCAAATTTTATATACTTTATTTATTTATTTATTTGTTTGTTTGTTTGTTTGTTTGTCTGTTTGTTTATAGACTAGCTCTCACTATGTTGCCTGGGGTAGTCTCCAACCCACAGACTCAAGTGATTCCTAGGTTAAGCTTCCCAAGTAGCTGGGATTACAGGCACATGCTACCGTGTCTGGCTAAATTTTAGATTCTTTAGATATTATCTAGATATTTTGGATATTATTAAAACTATATCCATTTGTCAGTAATATAGAAGAGCTACTCAATGATGTAGGTCATTATCAAACCAGAGCAAAATAGCCTACAGCCCACAAAACTAAAATGTGATCGCTGTGGGGGAACATATTTAACCTTCTTTTGGGACATTTTTTCCAACTAACTATAAATGTGACTAGTCATAATAATTCTTGCTTAAAATAATACTATAAGGATGAAATATGTTAATGTATTTTAAAAGTGCTTGACAGAATGCTAGGAATTCTTAAGTACAACTTTATTTTGGGGGGAGCTTCTTAACACTGCTCTTAAATCATGGTTTATTTTTGCAGGACCTAACAGACTGGTTGGTGCCAATGATATATTCTTAAATACAGTAGTGTTAGTTTTTATCTGAAAGCACTTTTTCTAATCTAAATTCTTTCTTTTTATCAAATAAAATACCTTTCAAATTTTACTAAATTTGAAAATTAAAGAATTGTAAAGTTTACTTTCAGTCTCTTCAGTAAGTCTCTTTCACGAGAAAGCATTAGCTTTTTTCTACATCTACTTTAATCAATAAAAATAGAGAACTCACAAAAAGAAAATTCTCAGGAATTTCTATTGTTCATATCTTCTTGATCCTCTTACCCATCTTTGGGTGATTAGTTTGTTTCCATTTCTTGACTATTGTGAACAGTGTTCCATTGAAAATGGTGCTGATATCTTTTCTAATTAGTGTTTTTATGTACTTCAGAGAACTATGTATAAGTGGAATTCCTGGATCACATGGTAGTTTTAAAATCTACATATTGTTTTCCATTGCAGCTGTACCAATTTACATTCCCACCAACTTTTCCATACCCTTGTTTCTTATTTATTTCATATAGGCCATTCTCACAGATGTGAAATAATAAATCTTATGGTGGTTTTGATTTGCATTTCCCTGAAAATAAATGATGATGAATATATCCTTTATGTGTATCTTGGCTGTCTACATATTTTCTTTGAAGAAGTGCTTATTCAGATTCCTTGCCCGTTTTTTTGATTAGGTTTTTCTGTGTATGTTGCTTAGTTGTATGAGTTTCTTACATTTTTTTGAATACTAATTTCTTTTGGATGTATGAATTCTGGATATCTTTTTCCAATCAGTATGTTACTTTTTTTTTTTGTGGTGTTTTCCTTCACAGTATAGAATCTTTTTGTGTGTAATATAATCCTATTTATATCTTTTTGCTTTTTTTTTTTTTTTTTTGCCAATTGAATAGAATCTCCAAAGATAGCCCTAAGTAAGACCTATGGTGTACTTATTGCCTATGTTTTCTTCTATGTGTTTTATGGTTTAGGTCTGATATTCAATTCTTTAATCCATTTTGAATTAATGGTGTGAGATAGTGGTCTGTTTTCATTCTTTTGTGTCTAACTGTTCAGTTATCTCAATACCATTTGCTAAGAGACTTTCCTATACGTAGCATATACTTTTTGATTTTTTTGGTAGTAAATTAGTTAGTTGTTCATACAATTTGGGTTTATTTCTGAACTCTCAATATGTTCCATTCATCTCTGTGTCTGTTTTCATCATATTACTATATTATTTTGATTACTATGGCTTTGTGGTATAATTTGAAATCAGGGGCTGTGAAATCTTCATGTGTGTTCTTTTTTTTTTCAGTACTGCCTTGGTTATTTGGTTATTTGTGTGGTTTCATACAAATTTTTTCTCATCCATTTTCTTGAAAAATGCCATTGGAATTTTGATAAATATTATGTTGAATTTGTATGTTGCTTTAAACAAGATGATCATTTCTTTGTGTCTTCTTTTGTGTATTTTTTAAATGAAGTAGTTTATTTATACATATATATTTCACATCATTCACTTTATTGTGGTCCTTGGGAGTCCTCTACCATCTCCCCTCCCTGACCACTCCAGCTGGTCCTCTCCTGTAGTTGTCTACTTTCATTTGGTTGTCCATATATTAGTGAAACCATTTGGTTTCTGTTTTTTCCCTTCTGACTTGTTTCTGCCAGTATGATTTCTTCTAGGTACATCCATGTTACCAAAAAAATCATCAAATTTGTCATTTTTATTGATGTGTAATATTCCATCATGTATAAATACCACATCTTTTCATCCAGTCATCTATCTTGGGGCATTTGGGTTGTTTCCAGGACCTTGCAATTATAAATAGTGCAGCAATAAACATCCGAGCACAGGTGTCCCTTTGTACCCACATTGAGGTCTCTTTTGGGTTGATTCCCAGAAGAGCGATTGCTGGGTCAAATGGTAGTTCCATTTTCATAGTGGTTGGACCAGTTTACATTCCCACCAGCAGTGTAAAAGTGTTCCTTTCTCTCCACATCAACGTCAGCACTTGTTGTTGTCTGTTTTTTGGATGTGGGTCATTTTTCTTTTATGCATTTTAATAGTGTCTTATGGCATTTACTATACAGGTCTTTCCCCTCTTTTGTTGAATTTCATTCTAGATATTTTATTCTTTCTTTACTGTAATAGTAAATGGCATTCTTAATATTTCTTTCTTCTAGTTCTTGTGGATAGAAATGCAACAGATTTTTGTATTGATTGTGTAGCTTACTACATTTCTGACCTCATTTATTGTTTCTACTAAATATCTTAGTGGAACTTTTAGGGATTTTATGTATCTTATCTGCAAAGAATATTGGTTTTACTGCCTCATCAAATTGGATTCCCTTGTACTTTTTTTTCTTGTCTAATTTGCTTGGCAAGGACTTTCAATGCTATTTGGTGAATAGCAGTGAGAGTGGGCATCCTTGTCTTATTACTGATCTTAGAGGAAAAGTTTTCAGTTTTTTTTACCATTGTTACTTGCGGGTTTATTTATATATTTTAAAATAGATTATCAAAAGAATTTATACAACTTTACATTGTCTAAATTTGGAAGAGGCTGGAAATTAAGAAATTTAAATTGGGGATTTACAACTATTTTTAGGTATAAGAAAGTATTACATTTTCACTTTTTAAAATAAAGATTCTATTTTGTGCTAGTTAGCTTATATTTGCTTCTCTAGGTCTACTTTCTGCACTTCTCCCTCCTATCTCTGCCACAGACTGACCTAGATGGACAGTATGTCAGCACTTACCATCGGTTTGGCTGATCAGAAGCCCCAGCAATGGGGGAAGAAAGTGAGACTGGGACATTGACTCTTAACCTTGCAAGAAATCACCTTATGCTGACCTTATGCACTTTTTGCTTATAACTTGACCAGAGGTTGTATGTGCTTGACAAAGAATGCATGCATTCTACTCTATGTGAATCTCTTCAGCCCTGTTCTGGCAACTACTCCCTCACTGCTGCTCACCCTGACTGCAGTGTATCTTATCATCATTCTATACCTGGACAAATAAACCTGATTTCAATCATGTAATCTGAGTATGCCCTCTGTCTTTTGTTCGAACCCCAGGGGACACATATTTATTTCTAAAATAAAATAATCAAACACAAGCAATATAGAATATAGATCTAATGCATTTTCAAACTGCTCATGAAACACTATTTTTTCACATGGGTAGAAGATTAGAGACCATGTTAACTGTGCCCATGTGAAGATGACTAGAAAGATAAACCAGGGATGGAAAGTGCTTAGAGGACTTTCTTGGTTTCATTTAAGTAAGTTTTCCTATTACACAACCCCAGGGATGTCATTCTTAGGATGATTCAGGCTAACGTTAGGAATGTTTCACAAACAGGAGCATTTCTGCTTCGCAAGAAGCAAATGAGAGCAAATCAAACAATGTGGGTGAAATGAGGTTAAAACTGGTATCAAGAAGAGTCACAAGAGCAAAGGAAATTCCCAAACCATTAAATTTCTTTTGGCCTTGGAGTTTTCTCTGTTAGTTCTAAAGATCTAAAATAGCACAGACCAAGAATTGTACAGCAAAGTAAAGTGAGATAGTTAGCTTTACTTTGGAGGTTTGATTCAGGTTAGAATATGTAGTGACCTCTAAAACATGTTTTAATACCAGTTGGCAACATTCCCAGACCTGTCATACTGAATAGTTGGCCAGATCTTTGATCAGGGCTGGCAGTGTCCCCCTCCTGTTCCTCAAGTTTGGAAAGTAGGTCTATTGTCATACTTTACTGTTCCTTGTGTTCACTTTGATCACACTTGACCTTTGTAATCATTTTGTTCTCTGAGAAGCATGCGGCTCTCCTCTTTCCAGGCCTCCTCTTCTAGATGCATTCCATTGTTCTGGACCACACTTCTGGGACTGGCTCCCCATGCCTCAGGCCCAGTTTGGCTTTCTCTGAAGTGCAGCTGTGGCAGTGTGAGTTAAAAATAACGAAGTCTGGAGAGACTGGGAGGGGGAGGGGAGTGCAGCCAAAAGCATGCTCTCTGAGCGCTTTCACATTTCTGAATGCCTCTTCTGAGTCATCCATAGGCCTGGCCAAGAACACCTCTGACAACTCAGTGAGGGAGAGAGGTGTTTCTCTGTTGTACTCTGAGTATGTTATGAGGGTTTATGTTAATAAGGAGGGAAAAAATATTTGCCCATGCTGACAATTAGCTGAATTTCGTGCTGTGAGGAAATCCAACAAGATGGTAATTCTGACCAAGTCAGCTGCCCAACGAGCCTGCGTCCTGACCACCGTGCCCTCTTCCTGTAGTGACACTAATTAGCCAGCACTTTGACTATTTAAGGACATGATACATATATCCAAGGCTAGCTAAAGGTCCTTTAGTGACACTTCACTCATTTGTACCAATGGGAAGTGACTGCTAATGAGATGGAACAGGAAATTTCAGCTCTGGAATATTTATTTCAAGTGCATAGTTTTCAAGAGTACACAGTAACAAAAAATTGTTACAGACAGTTATTATCTCAGCCTGACTTTCACGGGTAACCCTTTACTGTTATCATGAATTCAGTGATAAAGAAGAAATAGAGTCCATGTCATTTACTTATTTTCAGCAATAGTTAGAGAAGTCATATTTTTATACAATTGCATTTCAATGTGATGAACTTTATGATAAGACCACACATGGAATTACGTAGAAATTCCTTATTTTTAGTTTGGTGAAAATAGGAACAAGATCCAGGGAAAGCCTCTGGAAGGAATGTAGGGATTGGATGAACTTGGATTGGGATGAACCATCTAGGCAGAGCAAATAGCATCTGCAAATGTACTGTGGCAGGAAAATAGACTGCTCTTATAGTAATAGGTATCTTCTGTTGGAGTTTATTCAGGATGGTGGAGAATGGTATTCTTAGGGGAGAGGGGCTACTGAATATGTCGATTTTTTTTTTTTTTTTTTTTTGCTAATTAACTAGTCAACACCCATACCAATAAACCTCACAGATCCTCTAAGGATAAAAAATATTATACAAATCCTACCTGATTATCAGTGATAGATGTCATGGTTTTAATATCTTAGATAAATTATAGACTGCAGCATGCACATTGACACAGATGTTTTCTGGAATCTGGGGTATAAATATTCCATACCAAGTCACATATGTGAATGGAACACAAAATGTCTGGAAAATTCCACCAGCACACAGAGGCATAAGGAAGCATGTTGTGTGGGGGATGAGAAACATGCTCACGATGAGTGTGTCAGCAAGCCTGCTAAATAAATCCATGTCAAAGAGTTTATTTCTTATCAAGGTTAAACGCCTCCCACATCTTGTTCATGCCATTCATTACACAGGAAATCTACTCAAAAACAGTAGAGAGATAAATTGTAGCTTAGAGTAGGTGATGGAAATCAAGTGAGCTAATTTTATACTAGTGGACTCTTTGTCTTAAAGAAAATTTCTTGAAAAAGCATCTGAAAAACAGTACCTGAAGGTTAATTCTTTAAAGTGACTAAATCATCAGCAGACTGTGCTGGTTTAGCCTTCCCCTCTAGGACAGGTGCGTGGTCTAGGATGTTCTCTAAGCGACTGTCAGATTGTATTGAATTATTGGCTTGAAGGCAACAAGGCACATTGTTACCCAAGAGGGAATTTGCTGGGCAAGAAAGCATGTTTTCTCTTGCTTTGTTTTAGAAACTTGGTCCCGCTCTACACAGCCAGTTGTCCCTCCATTTTGCTTTGTGCACATTCCACTTTTTCTGGAGTGTTGGAGTAAGACCAGAATCCAAACTAGTTCTGAATATGTTCAGAATTCACCTTGAGTTTTCAAAGGAAGCACAGGAGCATAGGAAATATAGGAAATCTGCTCAGTAATATCCTGAATTATAATTCTCACTCCTCTCCCTCTCCTTGCAGTGAACAGGGCTGCATTTATGGTACTAAAAATACAGCTGATACCTCCCCACTCTTGCTGACCTCCAGGTTCCATCTGTTTTTCCTGGAGATTATTGGCCTAGAGATCATTGGGATAGAGGAGATGGAGGTTGTTTCCCCTGTCTGTTCTAGAGAAAACAGTAATGCTCAGGATTTACCAAATACCCACATCATTTATTCATCCTCTCATCCAAAAAGCAGTTATTGATCACCATGGTGTCAGGCACCATGCTAACCAAAATGGCACCATCCATCCCCAAGCTGAGTTCAGCAATGACAGAAGTGACAGCACTGAGATTGAATGCCATGTCTTCTGGTTCCAAACTCTGGGCCTTTTCCCCATGGGGGTGGGCTATCGACTGGATGGGACAGGTACCCCTGGAGTTGCTCTTCAATCCCTTTTGATTATATGCTGCGCTTCTGGAAACTTCTCTTCCATTTTCATGTTGTTTTTATTTTTTACCTGTTCAAAGAGGACTTGAGGTGGGGCCTCTAAATGTAACTTTTCACAAGGTTCAGTCCAGGAAGCAAGGTTGAACAAATGCAAAATGGAGATTACAAAGATTAAAAGAAAAACTCATTTGTGCATAATAATGAAATCTGAGCTGTCAGGTCATTTTTGATGACAGACAAAGCTTGATCTGAGCAGTCCTCAACGTGAGGGTGTGCAGTGAGAAAGAGGGTGTGGTGGGGTGCTCTCATTCTGAGGACAATAGTGTGGATTAGTCTGGAACAAGGATGAAATTATGGTAACTGGAGTTGTACTTGTTAACACCTAATTCTGAGGACTGCAAATCAAAGAGGGAGGATGAGGAAGAGAGTCATAAAATAGATTGCTGATTAAAAATTGTCTTCAAGGCGTGCTTACTTCCAGATGCTTTCCAGAAAAATTTCACTTTCTGATTTGTGGAATAATTAACTGCAATGATTAATATTTGAAATATGCAAACATGCATTATTTTTAGACATATGGTCAACGCAATGAGGTGGGTTTTCGGATAATTAGTGGTTGATTCTTCTGGTTTTCATCAGAAGGTGCAGATAGATGCTGCTCATGCCTGATGTAATTGATTCAGTTCTGAATCACGTCCTCAGTCACAATACCAGATGCCACGCTAGTGCACGTATACAAGGTCATCAGCTAAGCGCTATTGTGGGAAAAGCAGCCAAGGGCAGTTTGCTCTTTGTTATGAGGTTCTTCACCCATGAAAATCAAAAGAGATGATGCATTGATGAGAAAATAAGTTAGTTTATTTGCCCATGGTCAAGGAAGGTGCTTACCTCTTTGCTCTTATAATTCCACTCTAATTGCTCAAAGGAAGTAACAAGCCTAAGCAACTAGGTGATACATTTATGTCTGTGATCATCCCAGATGATGTCCAAACATGTGACCAGCTGCCCAGTGAAGTCCTCTTATCTGTGATATGGTCACAGAAGGATGCTCCTGAGGGAGCTGGGTTAGAAGGGGGGGAACAGGTTGGACTCTCAGATCAAAACCAAGAAGGAAATTGAATCAGAGAAGGTGTGCTGAAGGAGGGAACTGTGCAAGCATCATTCCCCCAGTTCCAGGATCCAGCTCTTCTGCGTGGGGTGCTCTTCTGAGAACAGAGAACAATTTTCTAATCTTTCCAAGGGATAATAGGAATAATTTCATTTTATTGACCTTTCTAGCAAATCTGAAAATCCACCTACAAAAGGATAAAGATTAGTGATGGTTTCAGGCTCTTTGAAAGATGGTGTGGTAAATACTTTTTGGTGAGTACAAAATAAAATGCTATTTCTTCTTCAATAGTCAATAACCAACAACTAATTTTGAAGCACGTATGGCTTAGGTACAAGATCAACCTGCAAAAACAATGACAGAGGAGTAGAAAAAGCATGGTGGGCACTGGTGGGAGTTCCTCTTCAGTGCAGGGACACAGGATAAGAGCCATGATTATAAGTTGACACCTACTACTAGATGGAAATGGTGATACTTACTTACTACTTAGAGCTCATTGTAAATGAGATTTGACCTAATCAGGGAGGACCTCCCCAATGGTGGAGCTGAGATCAGAAGGGTAGCACAGGGGTGTGTGTGTGGGTGCTCTCTATACCCAGAGGCTCAGGATTGGAGGCAGTTTTCAGAAGGCAAACACTCAAAGCATGTGTCACACAGAGCGTGGGAAAGGTAAGGGGTGCAGCTAGGCAGTTAAGGGGGCCCAGTGCAGAGCTGCGTCTGTATGTACAGAGCAGGGGGGAAGTCATAGCTGACTTTTAAGAAATGGACAGAGTGACATTCCAAAAGACAAGCATCCTGACTGCCATTTGGAGAATGGATAGAGTGAAGCTAAATGGGGTCAGATTTTCAAAGCTGCTTAGCAAGGGAAATCAGTCTGCTAGTTGACTAGTAGGATTTGGTGATGGGCTGAGACTAAGTATGGGAGAGAGGAGAGGACAATCTCCTCCTGCAATACCTGAGTACATTAGAAGCACGAACTTCCTCACTTACCCAAATAAAATAGCTTAGAGTCACATGGGTCTCTGTTCCTTTTGTGAGCTGTATCTGTTGGGATACAATCTATTGGGAGATTGGCCCAGTCCATATATCCTCATTGCAAATGGCTGCTGGTCCCTTATCTACTACAGGTTTTGGTTGGTTGGGGAAACTCTTGCCACCCCTGTCATTTGCCTTTATTTTAGAAAAACCAGTGGGGTGTAATAAGCAGTAGCTCTTACATATTCCCACGAAAATAAAAACTGAAAGCTTCATTAGGTATCAGGGTTCCCAAACTTTGCATCATCAGCTTGTTTCTGAAAGATGGAGCAATGGGGTGTGGGTCCTTGCTCAGAGACCTCAGGGCAGAGCTGATCTGCCTGTTCAACCCCAGTGTGAGTGACACCAGGCCTGTAGATTGAGTAGCTGATTGAGTAGCCTGGAGAGATGCACAGGCGCTCACAGCTCCAGTGAAGCCAGACACCAACTTCCCCAAAACTTCAATCCCCCATCTTTTCACTGTGGATATGAAAAATAAGGTTAAAAATTCATTCTTGTCACCTGAGACAGTGGGATCAGTGTGTTCACACCAAACACATTAGGCTGCACCCAACATTAGCAGGGTTGCAAACTCGTCTTTCCAGGTACAGAAGACTCTTTAGAAAGTCTGTTTTTCTATCTGCCTATTCTGTGATATTCTTAAAACCCATTACTGATCAGTTCATTGTTTAAGATGCCATCATAACACTAAGAGCAACGGGACCCTCCTTGTTTTCACTTCTGAGTGCTCACTATCGGCAGACTGCCCAGTTAACATGCTATCTCAACAGGTTCTCAGCACAGCTCTGACAACCAGGGGCTAGTCTGCTATAGAGATGAGAAAAGGAAGACTGTAGAAGTTCAATAATCTGCAGAATGTAGCCAGGATATTAAGTGTCAGAGGTGGGGGCTAAACAAACTACATGTTCTTGACCTTCATGCTGAGCAAGTCAAGGAAAAGTCGATCTCTGGCCCCCAGTCATCTCAGTCTACTGAACATTTCATGACCACCTACTACGTGCAGCACAGTGCTCAGTGCAAGATAAGTAAATTGAATTTTTTTTTTTGTTCAGGCTTAAAGTTTGTTGAAAATTCAAACCTGGATATCCACACAACATAAAACTCATTCTATCAAATGCAAATGGGAGGTGAGAATCAATGAATGTATGGAGGTGACAGAGCTGAACTCTGATTAGGGTGGAGGTGGGAAGGGACTGAGGGAATATCTAGGAGAGATGGCATCTTGAAAGGTCAACAAGCATTTGACAGGTAGTGGTGACAGAGGGCATCCCCCTAGATGTTGTAGCCTGATTGATGGCCCTGGGGTGAGAGTACGTGACATGCTTTTGCTGAAGAGCTAGCTTCTGCGATGCACAGGCCACCAGAAGAGTGACAAAAGGGGACCCAGGGAGAAGTGAGCTGGCTGAGTGCTCCCAGTAGGCATAGGGGAAGTGTCTATGACAAGAAGGGTGACATGGTATTGTTCTTCCTGTGGGAGAGTGGAGCTCTCGTGGTTTGCTTTCCAGCACTCTATGAGGTACCCTAGAACAATAGGAAATGCTGACATTAGACCATTTTGAACTGTAAAAGTGACCACTTCATATGATTCAACCTAATACATTTTTGGATTTTCTCCTGGTTCTGGAAAAAATCTCTGCATGTAGAATGTAGGTATCAATGGTGGTCTCTTGACCTTTGGGGTTCTCCAAAAGTACTACTGATAGCTAATGACTATTGTAAATATCCTAGTTTAGATAGGAAGGCAATGAAATGAAATTTCATTTATTTTAAACTGTACATGGACTCATGAGGGTAACCTAGTTGCTTGTTGGAGACCAGAATCTTGGAATGGTTGTTGGTGAGAAAGAAATTCTATTATCTGTGAAGAGGGGAGTGGACACAGATTGAAGATTCAAGAGGCCAAGGGTAAAGAAGCTGGTGATGTAGATCACCACTGAGAGCTGGCCAAAGCATTCACCTGCCATGTTTCTAGGCAACCCTTGACATCCCGAGCTTGTGCTGGCATTTCTTAATCCAGCAAATGTTTTCTGAGTTCAAATGTTTTGCGAATACTTCTAGGCACTGGGAATATTGCTGGATTTAAACCAGATAGATTTACATATCTGGTTTTTGACTTTCAAGAGAAAATCAGAATGAGGAACAGAAAATTAAGCCCCTATTCAGAAAGATGGTCTACAGCCAACCCTGTTCATGAAAATGACTGCGTAGTCTCTCTACAGAGAAAAAGTATGATGTGAGAGGGTAATTTCTCATGGGGGGTCTGATTAGACCCAGATATCCTCCCCACATCTTGGCAGATTAAGCCTTAACTCTTGAGAGATGAGGAAACTGATTCCCAAGAAGTTTGAGATGTTATCTGGGGATCCCAGCAGTAACTGGAAAGGGGTGGAGAAAAGGTTTAAATCCAGAGATTTTAGGTTTTGCATGGCAAACCAGAAGGATCAAATACTTATTTGTCCAGAGGCTTATTTCCTTTCCAACCAGCATGGAAACAGAATAGTGTACTCATAACCATTTGTTGACAATGGCAACAAAAGCTGTAGAGATAGAATTAGAGTGTCAAGGCCAGGCAGCTGGTATCTACCAAAGGCATGAAAACAACCTTTCAAACCCAACATAATGACACAGCAGCATTCCTGCAAGGCAGATTCCATCATGACTGTGGTGCTAGGAGAAGGTAGGTACCAAGCTATTGCTACAAGTCTGCAAGCATTTTGGGAATTTGGTGCCAGTCTTTTTTTTTTTTAATTTTTGGATTTTGTACTATACATGATTGCATAATTGTTGATCCCCATAGGATTACCCCACCCCACCACACTTCCTCTGGTCTCATTGCCTCCTTTCTTTTTGTTGTTTGTCCTTTAGTCTTTTTGGTCTTCTTTTTTCCTTTTTCCCCTCAATATCTTCGTTGGCCATTCAGCAGCCTTTGGCTTGCACCCCTGTTTCTTGTTTCCTGGTGGCTGCTCTTTCTATTGTTTTCTGCCTCTTTTTGCTATTTCCTCCTATTATGTTCCAGGTCTTTAGCTTTGGGGACGCTATTTCCAGTCTTGTGTTTTGGTAGAGCTGCTCCTCCTTGGCGACAGTCTTTGGCTGGTGGTGGGTCTCCAAGTCTTCTTTTTAGGATCTTTGCTGTTAGGCCAATGCCATTTCTTTTTTTTTTTTTTTTTGAGACTAGGTCTTGCTATTTTTGCCCATGGAATCCCAGGCTCAAGTTGCCTGGGGTACCATGGACTCAAGCGATCCCCAGCCTCAGTTCCCAGGTAGCTGGGATTACAGGTGTGCGCCACCACGCCCAGCTATATTTTTTTGGAACTAGGTCTTGCTACATACCCCGGGCGGGACCCGATTCGTGATCCCCAGTCCCAGCTTCATAGGCTGAAGCTTACAGGCACGAGCCACCGTGCCCCGCTACCACCGCCATTCTGCAGCAGGAGTGTGCTGCTGTCTGTTGACTG
>PVHY01029776.1:0-13974 GCA_004024945.1 Uropsilus gracilis
CTTGGGGCTGCCAAGCTGGCCTCCCCAGACCTCTCTGATCCACCACCCTGATGCAGTTGCTCTGCCAGCTGAGCTTGCTCTCACCTCTCTCATCAAACATTCTGATCTAGTGGGACTGCCCTCCTGTATCACAGCAAAAGCCTCCTCTCAACATTCAAGACTCATAGTTGGTTCACAGTCTTTGGAATTCATGCAGAATTTGGATTTAGACATGTTCTATTTCATCTGTTTGTTTTTACAACTGCTACATGTAACTCAAGGCTTTGCAGATATCTAAGCTCTATATCTGTCCTTCTAACACTAGGATTCACCAGCTGTGACACAACTTGCCCCATATTGACATATTCTTTCTCTCAGCTCACAGTTTCAAGCACCTACCATGTGCCAGGCACTGGGCCAGACACTGAATTCAAACATGGTACACACCTTTACCTGTGTGGAGCTCTGGCCTAATATTTCTGGGATGACAGAAGATGAAGAAGCCTGACAATAGCAAATAATTAATGTTGTGGTGGAAATTCATGCCCCTCTTTGGAAAAGGGACCTAAGTCAGTGACTGTGAGACAGATCCTCCTCATGCCCTTGGTCATTCAAGGAGTCGTCTTTCACCAAGACCTGCTGGGTTCAGGGCTGAATAAGAAGTAGGCTCTCCCTGGATAGCTCATGGCTGTGACACTGAAGATGGAAGGAACTGGACTAGGGCAGCTCTAGAAGAAACCAATCAGGGATAAGTGTTGTCCCTTGTATCCTGGAGAGCTGGAGAGACAATTTGGAGGAGGTAATTTGCAGTCTGCTTTTCAGATGACAAGGAGGTCACTCCAGGTATAAGGAGCCAAGACCTGAGAGGTAAACTGGGCTCTCCCTGCAGGTCAAGTGAAGGTCATGGTGCTGTCCAATGAATGACTGGCTGACCTTGACCATGCTCTGAGAACCCTGACTTCTCTGGCCTTCCATAACACCAGCCCTTTTCTTCCTACCTCCCATTAGTGGCCCAAGAACCTCCCTGGTCTCCCATCACACCATCCCTTTTCTTCCTACCTCCGTGTAGTGGCCCAAGAGCCAGTGGGAAGGTGAGGACGGGAACTGCTGGAGGACTTTGAGCAGCCATTGCCTGTGCAGGTAAAGTTGGATGACCTTGACCAGCAGCAGAACCAGACCGAGCAGGGAAGCCACTTGCAAGAACCCAGAGACACTGGTCAGGGGCCTAGTGAGGCTGATCACAGAGGGACTCATGGTGCAGCAGCTTCTGATTGTGCTTAAGTGTCCCTGACCATCACATTCATATAAGCCCTCCCTCAATCCAGGATTGCTCCACCCACATTGGAGGAGGGTGGTGATGGGTGAAGGCAGAGTTCAGGGCACAGTCAACAGAGGTTATTAACTATGTATCATTTATCTTGGAAAGTTTGGGAAAAGCTTTGCCAACTGGCATTGATAATGACTGCATACATATTAACTTTCCACTCACCAGCTTTCTCACCAATCATTTAATGAGCTCTTACTGTATGATTAACACAGTGGTAAAGCAAGCAGAGATGAAGACAGATTTTATGTAATCCACATTGTACTCAATGCAGTACATTAATATTTATTCAGTAATATTTCTATTGGGTGTCTGATGTAATAGAATTCTTGTTTCCATTTTTATTTTCTAATTTTCATACAACATTGATCATATTTGTACAGTTATTGTCTCCCTTAAGTATTGTCTCCCTTAAGTATGGCCCTTCCTTCCATATTTCATCCCTATGTCACTACCCTACACCCTCTCTCCCCCTTCCAGTCATTCCAACTCCTTGTGCTGAAAGTCATCAGTGGATATTTGGACCTCTGGTCTTTTTTTCTGGAGCAATGTCCTTTCTCCTGGATGAGGACTTGCACTTTTGGATCACAGACCAGGTTGGCAGATCTCTAGGAGGAAATGAGGGGGGTAGTTGGGCCAAGCAGATCAGGAACCTCTTGCAGGATAGGTATGTGATGCAGCACTCCAGATTCCTATATTGTGGAGCTACCTATGGTGGTAGAAATTGTCTCCATTTCTCTAGACCCACGTATTCACTGGGTTTCATGCCTCCTCTTTTATCAGGCTGTCTCCTCTATTCTGGTGCATCTCCAATGGTGCTGCTTCTGTGCTGTATATTTCTGGCATCTTGGGTTAGGAGCCCATTCCTAGCCACTGGCAATGGAGAAGTTCCTTGCTGGAGACAGACTCCCCCAGGTGGTTGGTCCAGTTCCTCTCCTCACTCGTATTTGAAGTTCTGCCATGGAAGCCACAGCCACATCTCTATGACTTTCTTCCCATTGATTAGTAACAGGGAGCCTCCTCATGTTGCACAAATCTCTGGACAAGGGATTTGATTCCCCAGACCTAGACATGATGTAGGTGGAAATCTGTGACATTTTACCACAATCACTAGTCTTCTAGTCCATGGTTTTTTTCTGAGTGGTTTCGATCATGCTCTTTTTGGTTCCTACCCAGGTTATGAGTGTATCTAGAACTATTATTACTTCCTTTCCTCTTCCTTCCTAGCCTTATGTCCAAAGCTGGAGAAATGATTTTTTTCGTTGTTAGTGCAAGTCTGATTGAAGTTGGAATAAAGCAGAGGGGGTTCCCCCTCACCCTGTCAGTCCATACCCCAGCAGAGGTACCCAGTTCCCATCCTTGGCCCACATGGAGGCAGAGGCCAGCTCCCCTATCCCGAGATCACTGGGTCCCAAGACCTTGACACCCCAGTGGCATAGGACTCATGTACTCCTCACCTTTGCTAGCAGCCCAGGCTGCAGTAGGAGTGTGTTGGAGGTCCTCTCCAAGGGCTTGGCCAATCTGAAAGGGGCTTGAGAATTCTCATTTTGATATGCTTAATCATAACCTAGTATCAATTATATCTTTAAATATAGTTCCTATTATGATACTAAGTGTATTATCCACTCTATAGCTCTTTGAACTATATTTTTAGTGAGAAACAGTGAAAATGATATTTCTATTAACTGACAGATAGTATGAATGAAGAACTGTAAGTACACCAACCCTTCAAGCACAATTTATGTGACTGGAGACACTGATTTTGCGGTATCAATATCATGATGACTTCTCATTCAAATATATCAGAATTTCAATAATTTTATCTTAATTTTAGTTATGGTTTTTTCCCAGAAGTAGGTTTAACTTTACTACATCCATAGCATTTGCTCAACTGGGGCTACAGCCCTCTCTTTCTTCAAAAATGAGAGGTACTACAAGATGTTCAGGACTACATCACTCAAGTCCTATAGAGAAATTAGTAGAATTTTGCTATTTCCTTCATCCTGTAACTGGAGATGATTACATTATTAAGTTTTTCACACTATGGTAATAGACAAGAAAAGGAAATAAGTGGGACCAATTTAGAAAAAGGATAAAACAATCACTTTTGCATGTGATATGATCATATATTTAAAAAGGCCCTACAGAAGAGCTTCAAAGACCCTTCTCCAAAGAGGAAATGCAAGTGGTCAACAGGAATATGGAAAAATGCTCAACATCACTTATAATCAGGTAAATGCAAATCAAGTCACAATGAGATACCACTTCACACTGGTAAGAATGATCATATCAAAAAAGTGGGCAACAACAAGTGCTGGCTTGGATGTGGGGGAAAAGGAACATATTACACTGCCGGTGGGGATGCAAACTGCTCCAGCCACATGGAAAGCTGTGTGGAGGATCCTAAACTACTGAAAATGGAACTTCCATTCAAACCAGCAATTTCACTTTTGGGAATCTATCCAAAGGCCACCAAAGCACAAATTCAAAAGGAAACCTGTACATCTATATTTCTGTAGCACCATTTACACTAGGCAGGATACAGAAACAACCCAAATGTCCCCAAATAGATGGATAGATTAAAAAGTTGTAGTATATTTACACAACGGACTATTATTCAACAATCAAAAAAGACAAGCTAATGTCATTGCAGCAAAATGGATGGAACTAGAAGGAATCTAGTGGAAATAAACCAGAAAGATATAGATGGTTTCACTTATATGTGAAACAAAAGAACGAGAAAGTTTTAACTGACAACAGAACTAAAGCATGCAGCAAGATTGGGAAAGAAGGAGGGGGAAATCAAGGAAGGAATGACCACAAAGTTCAGGATGACAGTTCACAGGTAACATTGTGGTGGGAGAATTTCAGGGTGTACAATGATGTAAAAAAATACATGCATGTAATCATTAAAAAAATTTTTTAAAAAGCCTGAACACTCCTCCATTCAAAACCTATTAGACATAATAAGTGAATTGAGTAGAATGACAGGACACAAAATCAATAAAGAAAATCTATTGTGTTGCTATCCACCAACAATAATTTATAAGAATGAGAAATGAAGAAACAATCCCATTTATAACCACATTAAAAAAAACCCTAGAAATAAGTTTAACAAAGGACATGAAGTACCTGAACACTGAAAACTATGAGACATTTAAAAATATATATACACACATATATTTTAAACATGTATATGTATATACACACATAGATAAATGGGAAGATACTCTGTTCTTGATAAGAGTGAACAATCTTCCTTGTGTCAAACATGACACATGTTTGAGGTGCCATCATGAGTTGGCAGTCATGTATTAGAAACTGGAGAGAGAAATCTGTTTTTTTCTATACAAAATGTTTATTATAAATATTTCTATGATTCATAAGTTTTGTATTGTACAGAAGTTCTCTGGCTAGCTTGATTGTTCCAAGATGACTAGGAAACAAGATTTTCCTTGGAACTCAATGTTTTTATGATACAATTAGACTTCAATACACATCAAAGAATAAAAACCTATAATGATAAATTGCTTGACATTCACTAAGGAGAATATTTTTTAGAAATATTTTAAATTAAAAATATAATTATAATTAATATATTTAGAATTAAAATATTTAGAATTTTTAAAAATTTATTTACTTATATTCTTTAAATTGCAACTTCAGTAAATGGTTTTTGGAATACCTCTCCCTCCCTCTGGCTTCCCCTCCATTCACTCTAACCTTTCTCTTTGTTGTTTGCCAGTCTGTGTTGAGTGCATTAGTCTCTTTCCTATGGCGGTGTCCTTTCACTGGGTGAGGGATTGTGTTCTTGGGACCAGGCAAACCATGCTGGCAGGTTTTCAGTGTCAACCCTGTGTTGGGCAGCCGGTCTACCTCCATTTGTGGTCTGTCCATGCTTTCTAGTTGCAGATCATCATCTCCACTACCTTCTCTGTTCTGTTGTTTTACTGTTCTGGCATCAGGTTTAGGGGGTCTCACCCCCAGCCAGCGTTGGTGAAGAAGTTTCTCTGTGGATACAGGCATCTGTGCTTGGCTGCTGTAGAGCATCTCCTCTGTCTCCTTCTGCAGCATTGCTGTGGGGCAGATGCTCCCACTCCTTGGCCTTCCTCTCCTCTCCCATGAGTTGGGGGAGGGTGCCTTGCTCTCCTAGAAGGCATCTTCGAGATGAGGTCTTGGCTCTTTCAGACCTGGTGAGTGCATAAGTGTGCTACATGACATGGTGTTTCCTTACTTGCCTCTCCAGTCTCACACACTCTGACTCTCTCGATAATCAATCTCCTTTGTCCAGCTCAGGCTTTGGGCTGAATTTTGCGTGGTCCCTCACCCATTCTACGATGTAATTTGTATTATGTATGTTCTTCCTTCTCCTGAAGATTAGCTGGGATGAGACTGAAGTGGAAGGGGTATCCCCCACCCACCGCCCCGCCCACCAGCCAGCACCTCCCTGCGTGAGGGCGGGGCCCAGATGGCCAGGCATGGGTTCCCAGCCCCCCTTGGGCTAGGGGTTAGAAAAAAACTTTTTAATAAAAAAATGGCTTTTAACTTAAAAAATACAAATACCTAACTCTATCATTGGCTTTTAATCTTAAAAAATTAACATATATATTTTTGAAAGATAAGAACTCCTTTTTACATACCTTCAGTGCAATTACTATCCCTTAAAATATTCATAATTCCTTAATATCTTCAAATATCCAATCATTGTTCACATATCCCCAGTTGTTTTATAACTGTTTCTTTTGTTTGAATATCCACATAATACACACATTACAGTTGATACATTACTTAATATTATTTTCTTGTATTTTTCCCATTGTGAGAGTTATTCTGTAGAAGTTCCCTTATCTATATTTTACTAACTGTATTCTTCAGTTTATTTAACATATTTGGAGAGAGATATTTGAGTTAGAGGTCCTAATAAAGCATTCCTTGCTTTGGGACCTTGCTTTGGGACCTTTCTCAAGAGATCCTTGAGAAAGTCAATTAACCACTCTGACTCTTAGTTTCTTCTTCATAAAAGGTTAATATACCTGGAACATTGAGTTGTACTTGGAAAGTTCAACTGCTACCCAAATTACAAGCAGCCTTCGTGGAACTTAACTGCTTGCTAGCACCAAGCAGTAGTAGATGGTGAGATACAGAATGTACTTAATCACAAAGAATCACAGTAGTTTCATGAATTCTCTTAGATGAGAAATACAAGCAAACATTTAAGTATAAAAGGTCTTTGCTTGGAAGTTGAAAACATTGTAGATTAGAGAAAGCAAACAAGACATGATGAATCAAACTGTATCAAACCCAAAATGCAAGAAATCGAATGTTGAATGACTCCAACTGATCTCATCAAGGTACCAGCTTGAGTTGACTGACCCTTCTCACTGTTATGTTGTCTATAAAATGAACCAGGGGGCATGCAGGAATGAAATTATTAATTTCCTTTAAAAAGGGCACCCAGAACCAAATCTGGTCCATTAAAGATAGTGGTCTAAGGATCCAAAGGTTTCTTCACTCCCTCCTCATTGATTCATTCAATTCAGCAAACCTGTCAGGATTTACTGGACACTGTCTGTTCCAAGAGAGGTATAAGGACAGGGAATGTCTAGTTGCAACTTCCAAGGGATCCTTGTTTAGTGTTTATGATTAATAAATGCTGACCCTGTGAACACAATTGTAAGTTGAACTCACTCTGTATTTGGGTTTATGTTCTGCTCTGATCACTTTATCGTAAGATTGCAATATTTCTCAAGTCATTAGACATCATTTACAATGATTCATAGTTAGATGGTTTACCTGATATCTTCTTACAGTTTCCTTGGGAAGTGAGACTCATATGTACTCCAACATGGGGAGTTGACAAAATGAAAGCTTCTGCTACTTGAAAACAGTGCGTAAATAGATTGAACTTGAAATGTCACCCTGAAATGTTTGGGGGTCACCATGTATGGACTGGCAGCTCAACCCAATAACCACTTCTTTATCTTAATGATCAGTAGCAAGGTCTCTGGAAGTTGCCTGCTTTGACTTAAACCCCAGTGCAGCTTTCACCAAAGGCTCACCTGGGCAAGAGTGACCATCTCTGTGTCTCAATTTCTTACACAGACTGTGAGGATTTGTAGAATACCTGCTTTATAGACTTGTTGGGAGAGAAACAATGGAACTTTGTTCAGTACCTAGAACATATTGTACTCAATAAGTATCACCTATTAGCAAACATTGTGAGCCCACATGTGTGAAGGAAACTGAGTATTTTGAAAGTAAGTTCAAAATTCAAACCGAGGCTGTGTTTTCAATGCTCGTTCTACAACTATCTTTGTATTGTGAAAAGCTGATACTGATCCAAGCATGTTAAGAATCAGGGCCCATGATTCCTGGGGCAGGTGCTGGAAGCAGATGGAAATTGACTACCCCACTAGGGAAGAATGATAAATGGATGAAGTAGTTATATTTTACTCCCCTGGGTTTTTCGAAGGGGTCAGGGACTCCCTGGTACTTAGGAGAGGAATAAAAGAATCCTGCTCCCATGAGTTGTGTAATGAACCACATTTCATGAGGTAGGAAAAAGTAAGCAGTAACTGGAGCAAGAGGTTAGATGGGTGAGGCAACAGGTCAGCAAGAAATGGGCACTTGGTGGCTGCTTTTCCTGGAATTCTTCCTGAAATACAATTCTGTTGTTCTTTATGAACTGTTGCTCTTGGATGTAATGTTGAGGGAGATAACCATGAAAAAATTTAGCAGTGGTGACTGGAATGTAAATGAGTGTCAATCTCTTCCTCCTTCATGTATTATACTTTTGTATTTCCCAATCCTTCGTTTTTCTAATTTTGCAACGAGTTAACCTCTGGCCATTCCCAAGATCTCTTGATTTGTTTTTCTTTTCCTGGATGGTTTAAATTCACTATTCCTTCTTTCATTATATGTGCTGTCATAGTTATTATACTAATTTATTTTCTGCTTCAGAAACTGAAATATGAGTTCAGGAGATATCTTTTCAAGGGCTAGAATTTGAGTTTAGCTGTATTTTCTCTGTAATCCTCAAATAAGTGACACCATCCAGTATTTCTCTTTTTCCTTCTGTCTTATTTTACTTTGCATATTCTGAATCCACTTATCTCTTTTTGAGCATTTAGGTTATTTCCATAACTTAAGTTTTGCTTTTATAAATAATGCTACCATGAACATGGGAGAGACACGTTTTCCTTAGAATTAGTATATGTGTGCTCTTTGTAGAGACAGGTAGAAGTGGAATTGCTGGTGGTATGGTGGATTCATTTTTAACAATTTCCATCTTGGACACATGGGCTTTCAGCCCCGTGGCTGGGCCTCCTTCACCCCCAGCCCACTGAGTCCGTTGTGTCCAGGACCTCAGCAGGCCTGGTCCTCTACTCTCAGGTTGGGGGGAACAGGGGCTGGGGTGCAGCACAAAAAGGACTACCTTAGATATAAAAATTCCATTGGGACTCTGACGGAACTCAGAAAACTGAAATCTAAATTAAAGATAAATAGTGGAAGAAATGAAGAACCTGTGAAAATCTCGGATAAAATTGCCTAAATGAAAAATCAGGTAGGACTGCATGAAAAATAAAAAACAACAGCAGAAAGACAAAGCAACCATAAGCCAAAAGATAGGATGGCAATAAACAAGTGCAAGCATGCACCAATAGTCACCCTAAGTCTGACTGTTCTGAAATCACCAGTTGAATACTCAGATTGACAGATTATAAAAATGGGTGACTACATTCTACATATGAGAATCTCACTTCAGGGTCAAGGACAAATACAGGATAAATCCAAGACTGGAGCAAGTATTTTTAAAAGTTAATTTACATATATATATATATATATATATATATATATATATATATATATATGTATTTTACATCTTTGTAATCTCCGGGCCTCTCCCCTCCCTGATTGTTCACCTGCTCATCTGTCCCCGTATCCCCTCCGAGTTGTGTACTTCAGTTTGGTTTTTAGTTTGTTTTGACTTTTCCTCCTGGCCTTTTGTTTGTTTTCCCTATGTCCCATATATTAGTGAAACCATTTGGGTTCTGTCTTTTTCTGCTAATATGATTTCTTTTAGGTACATCCATGTTTTCATAAATTCATCAAATTTATCATTTTTAATTAATGAGTAATATTCCATTGTGTAAATATACCACGTCTTTTTCATCCATTCATCTGTTCTGGGACATTTAGGTTGCTTCCATGTCCTTACAATTGTAAAAAGTGCTGTGATAAACATCCAAGCACAAGTGTCCCTTTGTACAAGCATGAAGGTCTCCTTTGGGTAGATTCCCAGAAGAGCAATTGCTGGGTAGAATGGTAGTTCCATTTCCATTAATTTAGAGTCCTCCACACAGCTTTCCATAATGACTGGACCAGTTTGCATTCCCACCAGCAGTGTAAGAGTGTTCCTTTATCTTCACATCCACGCCAGCACTTGTTTTTACCTGTTTTTTTTTTTTTTAATATGGGCCATTCTTACTTGTGTAAGGTGGTATCTCATTGTGGTTTTGATTTACATTACTCTGATTGCTAGTGACGTTGAAGTTTTTCATGTGCCTGTTGGCCATTTGTATTTCTTCTTTGGGGAAGTGTCTTTTCAGTTCTTCACCCCATATTTTGACTGGGCTTCTTGTTTTGTTTTTGCTAAGTTGTATGAGTTCCTTAGGGATCTTTGTTATATCAATCCCTTATCACTTTTGTGGAGGGCAAAAGTTTTCTCCCATTCAGTTGGGTTTCTTTTTATTTTGTCTCTTGTCTCTTTTGCTGTACATAAGCTTTTTAGTTTGATGTAGTCCCAGCTGTTTATGGTTTTTTTTCCCATTTTTTTTCTGGCTGTAGATGTGCCAGAAATGGATTTCTGAATTGTAATTCATGGAGGGTTTTGCCCAAGTTTTCCTCTATGTATTTTGTGGTTTCCTCCAAGTCTTTTATCCATTTTGAGTTGGGTGTAAGGGAGGTGTCTTGGTTGATTTTTTTGCATGTCTTGATCCAGTTTTCCCAGCACCATTTATTGAAGAGACTGTCCTTGTTTCAATGTAAGTTTTTCACTCCTTTGTCAAAGATTAGTTGACTATATATGTGTGGTTTTATTTCAGGGCACTCAATTTTGTTACATTAGTTGGATTGTCTGTTTTTGTACCAGTACCAAGCTGTTTTAATTACTATTGCTTTGTAGTATAATTTAAAGTCTGGGATACTAATGTCTCCATTTTTTTCTTTTTTTGATCAGGAGTTTTCTTGATATTCAAGGTCTTTTGTTTTTCCATATGAATTTCAGTAATTTTTGTTCTACCTCTTTAAAAAATATCATTGGAATTTTTATAGGGATTGCTTTGAGTCTGTAGATTGCTTTTGGTAGGATGGAGCAAAGTATTTTAATCCAATAACATATAAAACACCAGTGTATGCTATTCTGATACCCCATAAACTAGAGGTTCAGCCCAAAATAGTAATCAGCATGATGGTATGCACTATATAGCATACAAGGAAACATTTCCTCAAGAAGTTATAATTTTCTAAATTACCATGAACTGGCATGGTGCCAATGTTTCCACATAGGCTCTTCCTTAAGGCACAAAAGTCATTTGGATTCTGTTTTTTTCTTTCTGAAAAGACACTCACCACTCTTTGGATGGTCTCCAACCTCACCTCAGGACACTGCCTCACCAGCTGGAAGATCCTGGAGTATAGCACACCTTCCCCACCCCAGGTCCTATGTGAACTTTTCCCTTTACCTGGAAATCTCTTTCCTCATTGTCCCCATGGTCATCTCATTCTCTGGTTCACCTCGATTCTTGTTTCCAGCCAGAGATCATCCCAGAGTCCTCTAAGTAGGTCCAACCCACTATTCTCCAACATTTTCCTGGATTCACTTCCTTCCTAGCTCCTGTTATGTTTGTAATAATTTTATTTCATTTTATTTGTTTATTATATTCTTCTACCAAGAATGAAAGGGCAGGGCCAGGTGAGCTCCATTCCCTTGAGACAGCCTACAGTCCTTGTACATTTCATGTGCTGAATGAATTCAGGATGGAAAAAAGTAGGTGATTTCTATATTGGATGGTAAGCTGGGATTATCTTTCAAGTGAAAGAACTTTAACTTGCAGAAAAATCTCTTCCTGATTGCAGTGCACATTGGGCTACTGGGAGCACCCAGGGGCAACAGGCTAGTCTGAGTGGTTGAGTAACACAGACACAGTGTGGAATGACTTGGACTAAGGGTAGAGGCTGTGAGGCTGATGAAGGGTCTGATCTCAGAGATGTTTAGGCCTTGTGACTGGCAGAGGAAGAGGAGGAGAGCAGGAGTTGTGTGAGAAGTTTCCAGGGCCTATCTGGGCATCTTCTTGTCTTCTATAGTAAGGAATCTGGGGTCTGCATGGTAAGTCTGGCTTCCTGAATACCCTGACCTTCTGTCTCCATTTCAGATCCAGCAGGCAGGGAGGCTGGACCCCATGGTGTCCTGAAACACCCAGATTTCCTCCACCCACCTACTCTAGTTTAGATAGTTCCTTGACTTCCTGGGAGGCTGTGAACCTGTCTATGCCAGAGGGAAAGGGGTGGGTTCCTTGAGCAAAGGGTCAGGGCACTATGTGGAAAGATCCTGGGGCTGCACCCTCTGTCTGGGCAACCAGGGCCCTATCCTTGTTAACAGCACACCTCCTTTGGGAATCTCTCAGTTCCCATATTATCTCATCTTCTCTTTCTCCTGCAGATCCTAAGGTCCTAGTGTTCCGATTTTTTCTTCCTGTGGATAGGTGAGTAGGTACCTGCGTTCTGCCCTCCTCACACTGATTTTTGGTTCTGGCTGACCAGGAATATTCCCTGAATTATCCCTCTGTCCTGAATGAGTACTGATTTGAAATATTAAGTGGAGAGAAAGAGAAAGGCAACTGAGCTTTAAACTACCAAGGAAGCTTTAAACTACCAAGGCACCGTCACAGGCTATGTTACCCTTTTCCTAGAAGGCATCTCTTTTATTGGTTCTTCTCTGGCAAAATTTAAACCTGTATAGATTTTGGTGCTGTGACTATTTCACAATGATCATAAGGATGAATTTTCTGAACAAGCTCCAGCTACTGATATTGGTTCTCTGATTCACTGGGAAGGCACCGAAGACTCTATATTAGTGGTGGAAAGACTGTGATAGCCTGGGCCATGGTGCAAATATAGAAGCCAAAACATTCTTATTCGTGGGACTAATCAAACACTTAAAAGGCACATTTCTGCTCAGTACATATTTGACACTAGTGCATTTCAGTCAAACTAGGACCATAATATCATATCTAATTGTTCTATCAATTCTTGAGTAAAGGGTCAGAAAAAGATGAACTCAAAGAGTCAGTTTTTCTCAAACTATGAAAATGATCTGTGTGATTCTACATGTTCCCTGAAAGTAACACTTATGCCTATAGCCATCAGCTTAAGCCAAAGTCAAGACCCTGAAGACCAGACAAAAAGTGTCATCTCACTAGTGTGTGAATTAAGTGCAAACTGACTTCCCAATATTACATGTATTCTGTTAGCTGAGAACACTACTTGGGGCATAAGCGACTGTGAAAATTTTAATTGGGTTATTGAAGAGGATCCTAATGAGGCTAGAGATCTCAAACTTGCAAGTCTTCTGCTTTCTTTGCCAATTGTTCAGTGTAAATACCCCAATATGGATTCCAGGACCAGAGAAATAAGCACAGTGTGGTTGGAGGATGAACAACATCAACTTGATGGTGATAACTGTCAGGCTGAGGCAAGGTTCTGTAGGAGGAACCTTTTTGCTATAGATCAAAAAGGTTGCTATTTGCTAAAGGTATTTATTTATTTGTTATAATCAATGAGTCATGCAGCCATGTGCTATTAATATCACATTAGTCAATGACAGACCACAGCAATGATGGCTGTCCCATAGGCTCTGCTGATCATCCTACAGTAGAACTCCCTATCCTCTAGGCTTACGTAAGTTCATTATATATTTACACAGCCATGAATAGTCTTGTCTTTAAAAGATGCATGACTGGATGTGGTTCTACACTATTTCTTCTACAACCAGGATTCACAAATTCAAAAAGCATAACTGGAAGTGGGATTGGTGCCTCTGAATAATATCCTTACTGACTTCATTAGGAAAATGTTCAGGGCTGAAAAAACCTAGTGAGACAAGAAAAGTGCCAAGTGGAGGAATAGTTTTAACAAAACACACAGCAATGGCTCATTAAACTGAAAGTACAAATTCCACCTGGACTCTGTGCTTCATTCCTTTGAATCAGAAACAGTGACCATACTAGGCTGATCCCAGTTAACAGGGTGAACAATACCTATGAAACTAATGAAGATCAGGGAATACAGGAGTTGAGGATTTCTATGAGCGCTGTATCCTGACCTTAAAGTTGATGGAAAACTCTCATGACCCAGTTCAGGTGGCAAGGTAATGGGTCCGATTCTTTGAGAACAAAGTCTTGAGTCACCCCACCAGGCAAAGGACCACAACTACCTAAGGGGCTTTCCCAGGGCTAAGCGAGTGTGGGATGGGAGGTGGAGGAAGGTGGTTGTAAGTGCTGGTGATGCCATGTGACCAGTTGCAGAAACAAGGACCTGAATTATTAGGATGTTGTTCCTCATTTTGTTATGAAGTTTATCTTGTATGTGTGAGTGTGAGAGATTTTTCTAGT
>PVHY01029777.1:0-13966 GCA_004024945.1 Uropsilus gracilis
TCCACCACCCCCACCCATGCCCCCACTCCCTACCCCCTGTCCTTGACCCCTCTACCTTACCTAGAGCTGTAGCTCCACCACCCTGGCCCATGGGGTGGGGCACTGGGAGTATTGAAGGTCAATGCCACATGCCTGTGGGGCCATCCCAGCTGCAGGACTAAAGGCCTGTGCTAAGTGACCCTGCAGTGGGGCTGCGGTTGACATGCACTGACACACACTGCCTGCATGCCCACATGTGCTTGTACAGCACAGCCTACAAATTCACATGTTCTCTCATACTCCCACACAGTCTGCATGCCCACATATTCTCAAAAGCACATGACCTACCCACCCACAGGTGCACACATGGCAAGGCCTGCACGTCCACATGTGCACTCTCACTCACTGCAAGTCTGCACGCCCACATGTGCTTTTGCACACCCACATGGTCTGCTTGCCCACATGTACATGCACACTCACATGGTCTGCACACCCACATGCTCTTGCACATGACTTGGCCTACATGCCCACACAGGCTTTCCCATGGTTTGGCCTGCATGCCCACATGTACATTTGCAGACACACGCTCTCACACATGGCTACGCCTGCAACACCCACACGGATACTTGCACACAGTTTGGCCTGCACACCCACACAGGCTCTTGCGCACAGATTGGCCTACACACCAACATGTGCACTCACACACAGCTCAGTCTGCACATCTACATAAGCAACTCACACACGCGCACGGACACTTACACATGGCTCAGCCTGAATGTCCTCATGCACACTCACACACATACACGGCTCAGCCTGCATACCCACGGGCACAACAGCTCAGGTTCTGAGGTGGCGCTGCCCCCACATGTGCTCCATCCTCAAAGTGGTAAGCACCCGTGTGGGTGGCATCAGGAAGATGCGGGAACTGAGTAGCTGTCTGCCCCCAGCTCATCGGGGCCCTGGAGCAGGATGAGCAGGCCCGGCGGCAGCGCCTGGCCTACAAGGTAGAGCAGCTCATCGGCGCCATGTCCATCGAGAGCTGAGAGGAACCCAGCATCCAAGAGGGACCCCAAAGCTGTGCCTGGAGGCTCAAGGAGGACCAGCGGCCAGGCCCTGAGCCTGCTGTCCCTGAGGTCCCATGGGAAGGGGAGGCCCCAACCCGGTGGCCCAACGTGGACTCACGAGGCCAAGAGGAGCTCGCCGGCCGGATGCCTGCGCTCTGCATGAAGCTTACCGGCTGTGCATTGCGGAATAACAAGAACGCTATTTAATTTTTTTTTTTTTTAAGAAAAAGGAGAAAAAAACAGAAATAAAAGCCTCCTGTTCTTCCTGTCCAACTTTGTTTCACTGACTGGCCCCTCCCTTCTCCCGCCCTCTTCCCTCCTGTAACTCCTGCCTCTGAACACAGAGCCCAAGGAGAGCTGCTGAGGGCACAACGCACGTGTGTCCTTCCCAGAAACTCTCCAAACCAGGAGGAGGAGCAGGAGCAGGAAAAGGAGAAGGAGCAGGAAAAGCAGGAGGAGTGCACAGTTCCCGCTGGGCACTTTGCAAAGCGCCATGAAGCCTGGACCCCAGGCAGCTAGAGTCAGGGCGAGTCCCTGGGTACCACCTGCGGTTAGAGCCTGGACTCATGGGTGGCTGGCCAGCCCTTCCCTCTGACGTCCTGCATGCTCTCCGAAGTGGGCAGAGGCACCCAGGACTGGTCAACATGCCTGTCTCAGCACCCTGAGTGAGCAGGCCACCCGAGGCCGGGAGAGGATTAGGCCCGACTTGCTGCACCATGGCCTCCGACCACAACACTTGAAGCATGAGGCCAAAGAAGCCACATCTGTTCTCACACTCTCACTTCCGGTTCGTGCCTGCAGATGATAGCTGGCTCCATGGGCAGCAGCTTCTGTAGCCTGGCCACCCTCATGCCTCTGCCTGTCAGTCTGTAGAGTGGCGGCGGCTGCCCTGCACCCCTGGACAGGACGGCCATGCTCCACCCCCACATGTCAGCAGCTTTGGGAGAGGGGAGCAGGACAGGAGAGAGGACAATGGACAGGGCATTGGAGGCCGCGTGTCTCTTCCACACCAGCCTGCCAGGGGGCCTCACCTCTGTGACTGACCAGGCCCCAGGCCCAGCTTTACCTCCAAGCAATTCCAGTTCCCAAAGGCCACACTGACCGCAGGGGCCCTCAGGGACTGGCATCCAGCTTGGCCAGCAGACTCGCTAGCCCATCGGCTGTATGTCTTGCCTGAATGCAGCTATGAGGAGGAAGAGGGGGCATTGGCGACACACTCAGGAAACTTGCTGCCTTTGTCACCACCCCCAGCCAGCCACACCCTGGCTCCTGATAACCCCCTTGGACTGCCCAGTGGGCGCTGACAACTGCCCTCCATGCCTGGCTGAAGTGCTACCCTTCCTGGGACCAGAGCTGTCTCCTCCAAGAAGTGGCCAGTGGGGAGAAAAGGAGACAGCCCAGGATGGGGGCCTGCCCACCCCCACCACAGATCAAAGCCTGAGGTGACCACTGCCTCCAAGGAAATCAGGCCTCCACCACTCATGTGGCTGGTATCCCATCCCAGCCCTGGCCTAGAGGGTGTTGGCATGAGGGACCAGCTAACCTACGGGGAGCTCACCAGGTTCTGTGAGCACAGCTTTCCCAGGGCAGCAGGAAGAGGACAGTACAAGCCAGAAGCTGACCCCTCCTGGGTGCTCCAGACTCTGGGTCACCCAGGCCTTGCAGACTCAAGCCTGCCCAGTGGCATGTCACCTGTCATCGCCTTGAGGGGTTTACCTGGTAGAAGGACGCCCAGCCTCGCCCCCACCCACCACTGGAGAAGTAAAAGGGTGAATGGCGGGGGCCAGATGTCTGAGTGGGACTCCCTGCCCCAGGCCTCACTGCTGCCCCACCCTCGCCTATGGTCAGGCACCCTGCCCCCTGGCACTCCACCATCCAATCCACCAGGTCAGCAGTCACCCGGGAGAGAGCTGTCCCCAGAGCACTGAGCCGGGATCTTCTGAGCTGCCCACCGGCTGGACTCTGGCCACGATAGGTGATCCTCATGCAGTCTCAGCCCAGGCAGCACCCAGGCAGCAGGCCTACCCCACTTCCCCACAGGGGCATGGGGTGGCGGGACCAGAGGAAGGAGCCTGCCCACCAGCTGCCTTACTGAACCCGCTCTTCCTCCAGCGATGATGACAGCTCCTGCGCACCCCATGCCCTGCCCCACCTGAGCTGCCTGCCTCCACTACCCCAAGTGGAGGCCGGGGCCCAGGCAGCAAGGAGGCCATGCTGCAAGACCAGAGCCATCCACCCCCGGGGCCTCGTGCCACTAGCCATGGCCTCAGGTACAGCTGCTCCTGGGGGCATGCATCCAGCACCTGCTCCCCTCCCCATCCCCCCAGCCTGAGACCACAGCCCAGCCCAGACCCCAGAGCACCGAGAGCCCCAGCTCTATGGACACAGGAGCCTCAAGGACATGGCTGCAGGGTCTGAGGTGCCCCAGCCGGGTGGACACTGGAGCTGCCTGGAGCAGCTCAGAGGGACAGCTCTTCACACTCTTTTCCTGTTCTCTCCTTTCTCCTGTTTTCCCCAAAGAACGAGGTCTAGCTCTGGGGCAGAGTGACGTTTCCTTGGGCACAAGGGCATCCTGGGTGGCAGTGGGTGACAGGCAACTGGGCCCACCAGGATGCCTGCCTCCAGGACCCCCAAGGGTGCAGTGCCACCTCTGGAATGGGTGTCCTGTGGGACGAGGCCAGCCCTTTGCCCAGGCCAGGGACCCAGCCGTCCTCCTCTGCCGGGCCTCTCCTCGACACACTGGAATCTCTGTTATATATATTTTTAAGAAAATACATGATAACTGTCTGGTTTTGTTGTTTTACAGGTGTTGTGGAATTAAAAACTGTAAGAAAATTAAGTATTTAAAATGCCCCAATGAAATGGGCTTTTGCTATTCTAATATATTATCGTGTACCTACTGTAAATATGAAACACGCCTATTTTGCAAGCCAAGGACACAATTTGTACTGTTGTTATATATAAATAAAGTTTACTGGATAAAAAAAAGATATTCAGGCCTCATTCAGAAGCATTCAGGGGTAAGGAGCAGGGACCTGGGAGGCAGACAGAAGGACCTCTAGGGTTCCTCTGGGGCCAGCCAGCCAGGGTCTGCGCTGGTACCCCCCATGTACATGCATGTGTGTGCACACTTCCATCTGTGCACACACAGAGGTGCATGCATACAACATTGTGTACAGAAGTGTGCAGACCTGTGCCTGCAGGCACGGGCAGGCACAGATGCAGCTGTGTGCATACATGGGCACACGCACAGCCCCAGCTTGTGTGGGGAGCCCTCCAAGCCCTGAGTGC
Organism: Uropsilus gracilis; assembly: GCA_004024945.1. Taxonomy (NCBI): domain Eukaryota; kingdom Metazoa; phylum Chordata; class Mammalia; order Eulipotyphla; family Talpidae; genus Uropsilus; species Uropsilus gracilis. Next base: position 4,335 of record PVHY01029777.1, read on the forward strand.
TTCCCCACAGGCCCAAGATGCAAATGTAACTAGAGCCTCTCTCTGGGGTGAATATGGTCTGGGAGGGGGACTGGACCCTCCTGGAATCGCATCCTGGGATGGCACAAACACATGCTACACCCAGCGTGCTAGGTCCCTTCGGTGCAAGGGAGAGTTGTGCAAGTCCATCACATAGGACCAAGGGCTCTGAAGAGGTACATGCCCTAACGTGCAGGAGCAGTCTCCTATGCTCCCAGGCCAAGGCCAAGTACCAGTCAGGAGGGTGCCTCACACCCAAGGTGGGGCCAGGGCTCTGGCCCTGGGGTAAAGCAGACCCAGACCATGGCCATGACCCAGATGGGGGGATTGTTTGGCCTGAGATACCCTGCCCACCCCTCCTGAGCCTGAGCCTCACTTTCCTTAAACCCTTCCTCCAACCTGAGCAGGATTTACCACCACTCCAGCCAGAGTGTGGAGAAGGTAACTAAGGACCCACCCCCTGGAACCCCTGGCCCCTCACCGAGCTCCACAGGGTGGCAGGGCCTACGCCGGGCACCAAGGACAAGCACTGAGTGTCAGGACCCACACTGTGCTAGCCCTGAGGACGGGGCAGCTGCCACCATGCCACAAGGGCACTGATGCAGGCAAGGTAGGCCTGGGATGCAGTCAACAGAGGCTCAGGATGCAGATAGTTCTCCAGCCCCGGGGCCTTGGGAATGCCCAGTAAGTTCTTGCAGAGACTATGCAGGGAGCACAAATGCACACACGTATCCCAGGCACACACGCCTGGTACACACACCCAGCAATCCAACCAGACACACACATGTGTGCATGTGCACATACATGCACACAATAATGTCTGTGTGTACACTTTCACCTGCTACACACATCAATCACACAAGTGTGCACACAGTGAGGCATGCATGCACACAGAGAGAATACATATGCACACGACACATGCATGTATAAACACTGGGTGTGCTGAGGCTCCACAAAGATGAGAGCATGCATGCTCATGCTTATCAGACCATCTGAGCATCTGGAGCTGTGGGTGGGGGCCTGGTGCCTGGGCCCCCTGTAGTGTGCTCTCGAAGGCTTCCTGCCTGCATACTCGCCCAGTCCCTGTGACTGTAGCTCCTCATCCTTCTGAACATAACCCCAGACAAGGCCCTGATGGCCCCCAGGCTGCAGCTTTCTCAGAATTTATGATCTGTTGTTGAAACCAAGAAGCTATTGCCCTGAAGGAAAGACTCCCCTTGGGAGCCACACACCATCTTTTACAGTAAGCAGTTGGCTTGCAAGCAGCAGTGGGGTTCTCAGACTGCAGGCTCCCCAATGGGGACAGTCTTACCTGAGGCACTACAGAGTTGACCCAGCAGTACAGACAGTGCAGTCAGCAGCACGACAGACACCCCTACCTCTGCAGGGTGGAAGACTGGAGCCAAGCTCAGTGTCCACTGCAGTGCAGACACCATCACAAGGTAGCAATACAAGATACCAGTGTGATCTTTTCTTTCAGATGCTGTACAGCACTGTTTCTTGTGCTTCTTGCCACCTCCTCCTGCTGCCAGTGTGACTAGGTTCATACTTAGGACCAGACCCCAAACTGAGAAGTGTAAGCCTCCCAGATGAGAGGTATGAGCCCCCCGGCTGAGAAGTGTGAGCTCCCCATCTGACAGGTGTGAGCCCCCCAGCTGAGAGGTTTTAACCCCCCCAGCTGAGAATTATGAGCCCACTCTGCTGAGAGGTGTGAGCTACCCAATTGAGAGGTGTGGGCCCCCCTGAGTTGAGAAGGTGAGCCCTCCAGCTGAGAGGTGTGAGAACCCCCTGAGCTGAGAAGTGTGAGCCCTCCAGCTGAGAGATGTGAGCTCTCCAGCTGAGAGGTGTGAGCTCTCCAGCTGAGAGGTGTGAGCTCCCCAAGGGAGAGGTGTGAGCCCCCTCTCCCCAACTGAGGTGAACCATCCAGCTGAGAGGTGTGAGTGCCCCCAACCTGAGAGGTTTTAGCCCCACAGCTGAGAGGTGTGATTCCCCCCAGATGAGAGGTGTGACTGCCCCCCCCCCCAACTGTGAGGCACGAGCTAGCTTACACAACCTCCTGGTCCAGCTGTCCACCCATCAGAGCAGCAAATCCTCCTGCATGAGCAGGAGACAGCAGGCAAATCTGCTCACCACACAAAAGGTAGATGAAGGAAACAGCACCACCCTCTGCCTCTCATCCCACCAGGAAGGCCCTGCTGAGTAGAGGGCTCCAGTCACAGGAAAAGGTTGAAGTGAGGGCCAGAGTCAGAGGGCTGATGGTAGGTGGGAATTGAGGCTTTATACCAGGCAGGACCAGGAGGGCTGGGGGAGGGCCGGTGGTGAGGAGTGGCTGAGCTGGGGGCTCCACACAGCCCGAGGCAGGGGCTGCCCCAGCCATGACATGTCTGAATCCTGAGGAAAAATGTGTCTGTCGCCCTTCCCAGACAAGGTTGCTGTGTTTTAAAATACCTGAGGATGAAGAGACACAGAATGAAGACGGTGAGGCAGTGTGATGTAAGCCGGGCAGGGCCCACGTGGCTCATGGGAGGGGCACTGTTTAGGGGGATACTAATCCTCATTCCACAACTTAGAATGAAATAAACATCAGATGGGCTGAAGAATTAAATGCTAAAGAATGAAACCATGAGATACTCAGAATAAAATACAGCTTCTGTTTACATCTCGGTGAGGAGATGGGATTTCTAAGCATAAAAGCAATCAGGAAAATCACAAAGAAAAACATGTATTTAGTTGCATAAAAATTCAAATCATCTATAAAACAAATCAATGGTTAAAAAAAACAGCAAAACCAACCTGAGAAAGTCACCTGCTATAAAAAATCAAAAAGCTAATGTGTTTAAAATATAAAATAGTGTTATACATCAGAAAAACTGTTAAACCCAAAAGAAAAGGGTGCCAAGCTGGGCACGGTGGCTCGTGCTTGTAAGCTTCAGCCTATGAAGCGGCCGGGGCTAGGGATCATGGTTCAAGTCCCACCTGGGGCCCGTAGCGAGACCTAGTTCCAAAAAATAGCTGGGTGTGGTGGTGCGCTCCTGTCATCCCAGCTACCTGGGAAGCTGAGGCTGGGGATGGCTTGAGTCTGTGGTGCCCCGGGCAACGAGAGCCTGCGGTTCCACGGGCAAAAATAGCAGACTTAGTCTCAAAAAAAAAAAAGGGGGGGGTGCCAAGAGCAGGAACTGGCTGTTTGCAAAGCAAATATAAGTTACGGCTTCAGCAAGCTGAGACCTCTGGCAGTGGCTATGACCACTAGGGTGAAGTCCCCACAGGACTGGGCGTCCCCCCACACCCCCCACAGCAGGGCCTAGCCCTTGGAGTGTGGGTGGGCATGGCCTGAGCCCAGCCTGGGTGTCCCCTTCTCTGGACCCCTGGGACCACCCCACAAGGGTGGTCTCAGCACATGGCAAGCTTGACCTCCCTGCTGAGTCTGTCTCACCTGGCCAAGCCCCAGGAGTGCATAGCCACCTCTGGTTCTCCTGCTCCATGCCTCCCAAGGGCTGTTTGCTGCACCCCCACCAGGCCCAGACACTGCGGACCGCCTTCTCTCAGGCAACAGACAGGCCCTGGTGCCACAGGTGAGGGTGCCTGTCGTCACCCCTTCACTGTCAGGAGTCTGCTGCCCCGGGGGCCCTGCGTCAGTGGGAGCACCTCACATTCACATTTCTCTCCAGGTGTTGTGCGGTGCTGGGCGGAGCGCAAGAGGCCGCTGGGCAGCCTGTACCCACAGCAGCAGCAACACAGGAGGGGCTCGGCGGGGTTCCTGGGGACCATTGCTCCTCTCTCCCTGAACATCCCAGACCATCTGGAGCACGGGCTTCCTTCTGCCCTCCTTCTCCCTTCTGGTTTTCCTCAGAGTCAGAGTTGATGCTCCTGGAGAGAGGCCCTGAGTCAGTGAGCGTGGGTCCCTGGCCAACAAGCCAGCGGCTGATCCGCACCACCCTCCCTGCCTGTGACACTTTGGGGTTTTCCGGGTGAGATGTAAATAAACTGATTCTATTAACAAGCTACCCGCTGGCTGGCCGAGGGAGGAAGCACACTTCTGAGATCCCGCGGGCCCGGGGACTGAGGCCTCCAAGGACTTGATTCCGGAATGAGGGGCTCTGTGCGTGGCCTGGGATGGGAGAGAGGCTCTGTAAATGCAGAAATAGTAATTTAGATAAGCCTGTGCCCCTTTGGCCTGAGCGTGTCTCTGGAAAATAATAGTTAGCAGGGTAGGACCTGCCAGATTTCAGGGCCTTTATTGTCTGCGTCTAATTAAGTCCTGCACAAAAATCCAATTACAGGCATTCTCGATTGCCCTCCAGCTAAGTGCTAACAGAAGTGGGGGAGGTGCCCGCTTAACCAGCTCCGGATAAAAATTAATATCGCAGCCGTGTTAGCTAATTAAAAGTGCCGCCTCTATTAGCGGGCCTTTATGTTAATAAATGAGACTATTATTATGGTCTCCGACAACAGGGTCCTTATCAGGGCTGCTGTCAGTCCCACTCTTGGGACCAAGAGTCCACCTCCACGCTCAGGCCTCCTTGGGGACAGGGGCCGCCAGCCTGACCAGCTCCCTTGAGACCAACCCCCTCTCCCTCCACAGCTGTCTGTCTGCCAAACCCTGGCGCTCCCTGCCCAGGCACACAGCCTGAGGCCAAGATGCCGGAGTGCCTGTGGGCCCTCGCCAGGGCCAGTGCAGGGACAGAGACCACACCAGCTTGGTGCTCGCCTGCTTCCCGGTGACAGGGGTTCATCCTCTTCTGCAGACCAGGCATCTGAGCCTTAGATGGTGGTGGTCTTGGGGCAAGAGGACCCAGACCGCAGTGGCAACAGTGGAGGTGGAAGCTCATACTCCTCTCCGGGGCCTGATGGGCTGCCCCATGCCGTCCTGGAACCCCCACTCTGTACCAGATGAGCCACGGGGACCATGGAGTGGCCTGCGGTCTGAGCCTGACCACAGACAGTGGTGGCGGCAGCCTGCGTGCCCTGCGTCCAACAGGGCATCCGCCTGGGGTGGGGTGTCTCATCCTCGCAAGCCTCTCCTCAGCCATGTGGTGAGTCATCGTAATCACGCCTGGTCCCTGTGCTCCTGGCTCCATGTCTGACAGCTGCTCTAATGCCCAGCCACATTGTGAGCCTGGAGGCCCAAGTCACCAGCCTCTCTGCAGGCAGTCACCTGAGCACACCCACCCCTGCCCCAGCCCTGTGCCCATAATGGCCTGGGCCCATTCTCTCAAAGGAAGGTGGGCACCAGCCAGTGTGGAAAAGAAGATGATGTGTGATCAGGAGAGCCCTGGGCAGTCCTGGCCCTGGCCCTGGCCCTGGCCCTGAAGAAGACAGGCCAACAGGTCTGGGAGAGCCCAAGGACCCAGGCTATGTGGTCGGCCAACCTGAAAGAGTGGACCTGTGCAAATGCGGGGCAGAACTGTAAGAGGGGAGAGGAGGGAGAGGAGCCAGGTAGGGAAGCCGCTCACCCACCCTGCCCCACTACACAAGCCCCACCAGATCTAGCCCAGAGGACACAGACACGGGGCTTTTAGGGCGTAGCCTTGGGGTGACACATGGGTGGGTGTGCCAGACCCTCCGGGTGGCGCCTGTGGCTTCCGGGATCCTGGGGAGGGCACCCCAACCTGTGGTCGCTGCAGCCCTCCCGCAGGCCCGGTGCCCCTTTTCCTGAGGCTGGCCTGCCCTCTCCTGCCTGGAACCCTAGGGTGCTGTGTGCCCTTTAACCCGGCTGGCTTGGCAAATTGCAGGTGCATGTGTCCCAGGGTTATAACCTGGCTAAACAGGACTCATTGGTCACTGGCCAGGAGATGTGTGGAGGCAGCAGGCAACCAGGTGGGACAGGCCAGCATGCTGAGGCCCAGGCGGCCCGGTTCCTCCCGGAGTGTGTGTAACTGAGATCACGTGAGCAGGCACCAGTGTGAGCGAGTGTGGAGCGTCCTCCTGGAGGGGTGGGTCATGGTCAGGTTAAGGCCCAGGCTGGCAGGGTAACCCTGAGTTCTGGGGCGGCCCCTCCTGCCTCAGGGGATCACCTCCAGTGTGTGTCTCTTTCACCCCAGGAGAAGGTATCTACAGGTTGTGATGATGACTTGGTTCCCCCAAGACTGGGGCCATCCCAGACTCAGGTTGAGGCTCCCCCAAAGGGCCAGGAAGACCAAGGCTGAAAGCACCCTGGTACACCAGGCCCAGGTGCACTGGTCCTGGATGAGGACCTGGAGCCGCAGGAGGCAGAGGCTGAAGGTGAGAGGTGGGGTAGGAGTGGTGTTTCCTGGAGTGGGGAGAGGCAGGGCTCCAGGAAGGAGCCCCACAGGTGAGGCAGTGCCAGGAGCACCTCTAACCTGGGTCTCCTACCTCGTGCAATTAAGGGGCAACCCCTGGTGCTCAGGGCTTGGCTACCCAAGAATGCTGGGGTGTGGTCTGTCCCCAGGGCACCTGGAAGCGTGTGAGGGGGATGGTCTTTTGGGTCTCAGCCACTCAACGAGGAGGGCTCAACGAGGTGACCCTGGCAAAATAGGACCTGCATTCCCCACAGCTCCAGAACTACTACTACTGGGGACCCCAGAAGAGGCCAGGATACCATCAACCCAGCTGGGGAACCCAGCCAGAGACCAGGACACTGCCATGGAGACCGGGGCCTTAGAGCCTGCTACCCAACCCACCCCCAGCTGGGGTAGGGAATACTGGGCCAGGATGGTCCCATGGCCACTGCCCCCCACCCCAATCCTGCTCTCCCCACCTTGGCTGGGGGAACCTCCTGTCTACCCACCACTAGTGGCACTGTTTTCTGAAAACCTCACCTCAGACCCTGAACTCAAACCTGAACCCCTTCCCCTCCCTCTTTGATTTATTCCCCCTTTTTTTTCATTTTTATTTTCAATTTTTCCTTTCATTTACTGAATTATGTATTTTAGTTTATTAGTAATAATAAAGCTTTTATGTTTTCATGTAAATTGCACCTCCCTGGGCACTAAGAGCATTCACAGCACTTGCATCCCGTGGCTCTCTACCTGCAGCAGGTCGGTTCCCCAGAACTGAGCCTCACTGAGCCCTCAAGGCCCCTGCCCCCCCACACCCCAATCTGCTTGTGGACTAGACTCCTCACATCAGCGGTGACTCAGAGCTGCAACCTGCTTTAGCGGAACTGAGAAATTGGGGTGCCAGCTGTGAAGCAGCACCTTTGTTCTAGGAAGGGGACAGCCCAAGAGCCGATCTGGGAATGATCCCTGGAGGGGAGCATGGCACCTGCTCCAGGTAGAAACTGCAGCCTTAAGGGGCCACAGGCAGGACGCAGAGGCCCACATCTCCCCTGGAGTCATGGCCATGCTGAAGAGGAGGACCCCGCAGGGAATATGGTCTCCAGGCCACAGAAGGTTCAGGATGATATCCCAGGACCCCACAACCCCAGCACATCCTGCCACCCCAGGACCAAGCACACACTGGCCGCTGCAGGGACAGCAGCCCTGGTGAAGGCCAGTCTCACTCAGAGGCCCCTTCCTGGTGGGCCACCTCAGAGACACGATGGAAACAGCAGGCCAGCAGCCACGGGCAGGCCTGGGGTCTGAGGACACCAGCCCCGGTGATGGGAGTGGGGGAACCAAGGCCCAGCAGGTCCCTCCTAGGGGACGCTAGGGTTGGACCCTCAGAGGCCCCACTCTCCCCCCCCAACCCCTGCAGCCCAGTTGTCAGGAATCCATGTCCATCTGTGTCGAACCCTCTAAGCCACTAGTCTGCAGCCGTCCCTGTCCCAGGAGGCTCACCAGGCCGGAGCAGCTACGAAAGGATGCAGCGCCTGGTGTATGGTCCTCACAGGAAGTGAGCCCAGGGAAACGGGATGGCAGGGAATAGTCACTGGCCTCACTCCCTCTCCAACATAGACACGGCCATCTTCTCCCCTCCCCGGCCCAGGTGTGCCTCCAATGCAAGTGCACACCCACTGGGTCAGGCATGTGCAGTCATGGGGAAGGCACAGAGCCCCAGGTGCTGGTCCCGGGTGGCAGAAGGGCATGAAAAGCCCTGAGAACTCATTTCCCCCGACACAGGTCAGCCTCCACCTGACACCCCAACCTTGGGCTCTCCTTCCAGATGAGCACCCAGTCCTCCAAGGCAATCTGGCAGGACTTGAATGGGATTCCAAAGGGCACTCCAGACAGGGTGTCTGGCCCAGGAAGGTGGCCCCAGGCTCAGCTTTCCTGGAAAGTCTTGTTGGGGAGGGCGAGCCGGAGCTGGTGTCCAGGAATGGCCAGCAGAGGGCGCGCCAGGCGGTTAGTGTGCAGTAACCTGCAGGAAAACTAACTGCAGAGGAGGCCTGGGGGCGTGGAGTGCTCCCTGCCTCCTCCCTGGCCCCCAAATGGCCAAGTTTCACATCTCCCAACTCTCCCAGGTACACAGACTTTCTTACTAAGAGAGTCTTCGCTTTCTTAGCACTTTCTTGTTCAAAACGGCCTCAAAGCCCCCTTGGTCTTGGTCGGAGCTACCAGAACCCCCAGGACATCGGGCTGAGACCAAGGAGCCCCAGCTGAGGACTCTGCTTCCAGGACCAGCAGTTCAGGACACCATGGCCACAAAGATAAGGTCTGTCCAATTTGTTCTGGTCCCTGGAAGCTACCGCTTATCTGCTCTACCGCTGTTTCATCACATTGCCAAAATTACCTTCATAATATGTGCTTTAATTTAAGAATTCATTTCCACTTCAAAAAAGGGGGGTGCTGACCAGATAAGAAACCCCATCTGTCTTCAGAAAAGGGGTGGTGGGTTTGGGTGTCATGCACGCTGTAATGTCTTAAATTAAGGTGCCTCTTCTGAGTGCTTTCTTCCTATTTATGCAATGATTATTCTACAGAGGTGCAGTTAATATTGTTAAAATCATGATTGTGCATGTTTAATGCATGATTGAAGTTATCTCGTATGCTATAAAATGCAGGATAATTTCATAAATAATTATAACGCATTTATAAATGCCTCCTTAATGCAAAGCATTCTCGCTAATCCTTTATCTTTCACAAACACAGAAATGACAATTAGATTCCTGGAATGAGAAAGGGCGAGTTCATCCTGGAATGCTCACCTCCTGGCTGAATGCAAATGAGGAAAAGGGGAAAGAGGCCTGGTACCCCACAGTGCACTTAGATGGGGGTATTCCACCTCAGGGAAAGAAATGAACAGCCCAGGGGACTGGGCACAGTGTGGCAAAGGGGTGCCCCCACCCCACGGTCATAGGGTCGATCAGGGCTCACCAGGCTGCCTTCCCAAGATGCCCTGAAGTAGAGGGAGTTCCAGAGACCAGTCCTGGCCCAGATGCGCCTGCCACCAGTCACAGCCCCTGGGTCCAAGACTCAGTGCTGTCTGCATCCCCATGGCAGATTCCAGACAGAACTGGTGTTTACAGGAGGGACAGCCACTGGGACCACCCCTGCCTGGCCCAGGAGTCCTGTGCAGCAAGTACTGCACTGGCCAGCCTCATCTACAGAGCTGCCCAACCCAACCCCTATAAGAATTTGGATCAGCTCTTTCCCCACACAGGCGCCTGATTTTCCCGGATGTATTGGTTGTGATAGGGTGTGCCCCCCCCCACTGTCTCCTGTTTGGGATTGCAGGTTTCAAGGACAGGTAATGTTAAAATGGGAGAATGACCT
>PVHY01029778.1:0-13978 GCA_004024945.1 Uropsilus gracilis
AAAAAATGTCAAAAAAGTTAATAATTAGTGTATCTATGCTATTCTTACAATTTCCTTGTTAATTTTAAATACGTTTAATTAAAAATTAAGGGGAGAATAGGCAGGGAGTGGTCAGGGCAGTTCATGGCCCTCTGTAACCCATGTATCTTCTGGTCACAGATGCCAACCAATCTTAACCCTTTTGGTCACACCCAGTTGTTAGGAGAAATGTTTATCCCAAGCCAAAGAAAGGACAATTGACATAAAATAGGAAGAATGAATTGATGGCCTCACTGTTATTCACATACATAAAAACATATATCTGCTTCCCATATTTTGTGACACTTCACTGTAAAATTAAACAGAACAAATTTACAGGAATACAAATTACATGTATGTGGCTATGACTTTTCAAGGAGAAAATGTCTACCTTGAAGAACCATCCCCCACCCTTTCTCTGAATCCTTTTCCTTGGGAGTGCACAGTCTTCTGGGAGCAACACCCTTAGAATTCTCCTCCCTCCACCCCCTTGCAGTCTCTTTTCGGTGCTTCCCCTTCCCCTTTTGGCAAAACTCAATAGGGAGCAGCTGGAAGGGATGTGTTAGGGATGAAGAGCAGATTGGAGTATTGGTGTGCAGCCAAGAGGAGGCAGTTGTAAATAATGGGGAAATGTGGCCACAACTTCTTGCTCAAGAGAAAGTAAAGGACATTTAAATTTCCATCTTGTGCAAAATATTTTCCATCTTTGAATAGTTTTGCTTCTTCACTAAAAATGGCACTTTGAGAAGGATGAAGGCTGCTAGAACCCTCACTTGGCTTGGAAAAGCAAGAGATATTACATCTCAAAGGAAAGAGCCAGTCTGATCTCAGGGTTTTTAGAAGATGTGAGCCAATTTCCAGGGGTTGAGAGACAGACAAATGAAAGATTCTTGGTAGAGCAGACCATGTGTGGAGCAATAATCCTGTCATTCCAGGCACATTTATCTGCCTTTGGTCCTATTGATTACAAACAAGAAATTCCCAAGAAGGAATTAAACTAAACTCTAAATGATCATATGTGTTTTACTTCATATGCACTGTTCTGCCATATAGGACAAGACACAATGATAAACATGTTTCATTTGCATGAAAATAAACACATTTTTTTTCTAATTTCTGTTAGGAAATATTTTAAATAATAGTTACTGTTATTTACCTTCTTAACATTCTAAGTGATGATTTTAAAATAGTTGGCTAGGCCCTTCTACAGTCTGTAAACTTAATTCCCTGCCCTAAACAGAGCCATTATTTCTTCCTGCCTTTGACAATTCTTTCTTTTTCTTCCCCTGCTCCACTTGATCTTGGACCCTGTTTTTCTTTTCTTTCTTCCCCATTAGAGTCCCTGTTTGATTCTACAAATTGTAAGTATGTCAGACAAATGCCAATTCCATATCTTTAACTCAAACACCTTTTCTAGCATCTTGTAGGAAAATTCCATTAGAATGCAAAGAGAAGAAAGCTAAAGACAAATTAACATTTGACTCCACAGAAATCTGGGAGATGATGGGACTTCATACTTAGAAACAGAGTGTGAAATAAGAAACAGAGATTTTATTTTCTACACATAGGACAATGGACAAAATGTATCTGCTTGTAGAAATTGAACACTTAAACTGAACTGCTGTGACCAGGACATTAAATTAATTCATTTAATTTTATATTTAAAAAACTGAGCAGAGCAAACATTTATTCATTAAACACAACTTCTTGCTTTGGGATAACCACATTAAAAATTATCTGCTGAAAATGTAATATCTGAATCAGGATGAACTTTGTACTAAAGAATGTGACCAATTCATTTTATATGATTAAGTATTGGGATAGTAGTATTTTAGTTTTACTTGGCTAAATAAAATGTTGCTAAATTGAATTTGCCTGTTTCTGTTACTTTTGAAAATACATTTCCAGAATAATTTGAAATTATACATATGACCCACATTGTGTTTCTTCTGGATAACACTGGTCAATGTGATAGTGCATGACACCCTAGCATAAACAGTGGGAAGGGTGTGTTAAACACACGAACTCTCCCATCGAAGTACAGATATGTGTGCTCAGGGCTGCTTCATCAGAAGTTCGCAATCACAGGTGACTCACTGAAATCAGAGGTCACTAATCAGTCAAGGGGGCAATTAAAACCTATACCAGAAGTTTTATTTCTTTTTTTATCTTTTTAAAATTTTTTATATTTTAAATTTATTTATATATAAATTTCACATCATTGTAATCCCAGGGATTCACTCTCCCACCCTCCCTACCATCCCCCCCTTCCCCCCTGCCCAAAATTGTGTGCTTCTGTTTGGTGGTTAGCTTGTTTTGACTTTTCCTCATGGCTTTTGTTTATTTTTTCCCTATATCCCATATATTAGTGAAACCATTTGGTTTCTGTCTTTTTCTTTTTGTCTTGTTTCTGCTAATATTTCTTCTAAGTATATCCATGTTATCATAAAATAATCAAATTTGTCATTTTTAATTGATGAGTAATATTCTATTGTGTCTATACCACATTTTTTCATCCAATCATCTGTTTTGGGGTATTTAGGTGGCTTCCAAGCCCTTGAAATTATAAATAGTGCTGCAGTATACAATTTTTGCCCTCCACAAGTGTGGTAAGGGTTTAATAACAAAATCCACAAGGAACTCACATAGCTAAATAAAAGCAAAACAAGAAGCCCAATCAAAAAATGGGGAGAAGAACTAAAAAGATACTTCTCCAAAGAGGAAATACAAATGGCCAACAGGCACATGAAAAATTGCTCAACATCACTAGCAATAAGGGAAATGCAAATCAAAACCACAAATTTACACCAGTAAGAATGGCCTACATCCAAAGAATGGGCAACAACCAGTCCTGGCGAGGATGTAGAGAGAAAGGAACACTCTTACACTGCTGGTGGGAATGTAAACTGGTCCAAACACTATGGAAAGCTGTATGGAGGACCCTCAAATTAATGAAAATGGAACTACCATTTGACCCAGCAATTGTTCTCTTGGGAATCTATCCAAAAGAGACCTCAATGTGGGTACAAAGAAGTTTTCATTGACCCAAGAAGTCATTAAGTTTTGTTGGTGGAAATAATATAGAATTGGTTGTGGAAATGCTGCTCAGGCTCTGCCACCCTTCAGTGAATGAAGCCACCTAGCATCTCTCTCTGAACACTGTGGATGAGTGTCCCAGGAAGGGCCTGCTGGTCCTGAGACACTCCACTTCAGGGGTTCCCAATTTTGTGCTCAGATCTCTTCACTCTAGAGTTATCTCCTCATCAAGTATCAGCTGGAGGTCAGAGTGTCAAGTAGGAGGAAAGATGAATGCCAGCTGACTACCTGCTTATGAGCAAATTTGTGAAAGTTTGGCAAAAGAGATCTGAGTCTTATTCCTACAACTTGGTGATGAGATTGGGAGGAAAGGAAGGTAGGTCAGGTAGTTTTAACTGCCAATGGTTACTGAGACTACCTGAAAAATGTCACTTCTTCTGATAACCAAATTAATTTAGGTTACATACTATATGATTCCAATTATATGACATTCTGGAAAGGAAGGTAAAACTAGAGAGAGTTAAAAGATAAGTGACTATCAAGAATTAAAGGGGAGAAATGGATAAGTAAGCAAAGTACAGAGGATTTTTGCAGCAATAACTTTATCCTGTGTGATACTATACTGGTGAATACATGTCACTACACTTTGGTTCCAATGCATAGAATGTATAGTAGCAAGAGTCCAATCTAAGGTGATCTGTGAACTTGAAGTGATAATGTCCTAATATGGGTTCATCAATGTGCCACTTTGATAAGAGGGATTGATATTGGGGGAAGTCATTCATGAATGGGAACACTGGGTATCTCTGCATACAGAAGGAAATCTCTGGCTTCTGTTCAATTTTCTATGAACACAAAATTGCTCTTAAAAAGTATATTTTTTTAAATTCCACATGATTTTTTATTTAAAAACACTCAACAAAATAGAAATAAAAGGAAACTAACTCAACATTTTAAAACTCATATATGAAAACCCATCATATTCAATGGTTAATCTGGAAGTTTTCCTCTATAGTGAAGAACCAGATAAGGTGCCCACTTTTTTTAACTTCTCTTCAACATAGCACTGTCCAGCCACAGAAACTAGCCAAGAAAAATACAAAAAAGACATTAATATTGTAAAGAAGCAAAATATCTGTTTGCAGACAACATAAATCTCTATGTAAAATGTCCTGAAGATTACACACACACACACACACACACACACACACACACACACACACATGCACACACTCACTCACACAAACCTCCTAGGGCTAATAAATCCAGCCACTGCAGGATACAAAATCAAAATACAAAAACCATCTGTCTTTCTGCACACAAACCACAAACAATATAAAACCTAAAAAGAAAGTTAAAATCTTTTTTTCTATTTACAACAGCATCAAAATAACAAAATACTTAATTAAATTGATGAAAGATTTATACACAAAAAGGTATAACACATTATTGAAAAAATAATTTCAATGAAGATATATCCTCATTCATCCCATGAATGAGAGACTCAATATTAATTTCACTATCTCAGTATTACCCAAATTCAGTGAAACCCTTGTCAAAATCCCAATGACATTTTGCAGAAATAGAAATTCCATTCTAAGATTCTTATAATCTCAAAGGATCCTAAGTAATCTAACATTTTGAAAAAAAATAATTTTAAGTATCTCATACTTCCTAATCTCAAACTGACTACAAGCCTAGGGTATTCAAAACAAAGTGCTTCTAGCATAAAGTAATATATGAAGATTAGTAGAATAGAACAGGGAGCACCAATATAAAATTTGAATGTATGGCCAAATGATTTTCAGTTTGGGTGTCAAGACTAGTCAGCTAGGAAAAGGTAAAGAAAAAAATTAGAACTCATCTCTGCCATATACAAAAATTAACTGAAGATGGATGTAGTTCTTAAAGAACTGAAACTATGAAAATCTTGGAAGGGAATATAGGAGAAAGCATCATGACATTAATTTAGTGATGATTTCTTGAATATGATTTCAAAAACACACACAGCAAAACAAAAAATAAATTGGAGACTTTTGGAAAGAAAGGGCATTATCAACAACCCATGAAATGAGATAAACTATTCACAAACCATATATATGAAAAAAGTCAGGATATACAAAGAACTTCTACATTGTAACAAAAAAGTAAACTAATTTAAAAATGAGGAAAATACTTGAATCATCATTTCTCCAAAGAAAACATGCAAAGACCAAAAATCACAAAGAATCTCAATATCACTGATGATTAGGGAAATGCAAGTCAAAATCACAATGAGATGCCACTTCTCATCAATTAGATTAGTCAATACTTTAAAAATTAAAGAGAATAAAAAATAAAATAGCAGATGTTAGTAAGGATGTGGAGAAATTGAAACTTTTTGTACTGCTGGTGGCAATGTAAAATAGAGTAACCACTATCACAAACAGTTCAGCAGGCTTCACAGAATTAAAAAAAGAATTATCATATGACCCAGCAATCCCACTTCTGGGCATAGACTCAAAAGAATTGAGAAATCAGAGGCTCAAGGCATATTTGTACACCCATGTTCATAGTAACATTATTTATAATAACCAAGAAATGGTAGCAAGCTAAGTGCCAATTAACAAACGAATAAAGATGTGTACACAAACAGTGGTATATTACTTATTCTTAAAATGGAAGGTAAATTCCCTATGTACTACAACATGGATGGAGGACATTATAATAAGAAAGAGAAGCCAGACACACAAAACAGTACCATATGATTTCACTTATTTGAGGCACCTAAAGAAGTCAAATTCCCAGAAGCAGAAGGTAAAATAATGGTCACCAGAAACTGGGGCGAGAGAAGAATAATTGTATGGTATAGATGGGAAGATGAAAAAATTCTGGAAGTGGATGGGGAAGATGTTCATATAAGAATGCTTTCTTATAAATTATAAAATTATTTTCTTATAAATTATTAAATTATAATAATTTAATATAAATTATTTCTTATAAATTATTAAATTTAAATTAATTTAAATTAAATTAAATTAAATTCTTTATTTATTAATTCTTTCTTATAAATTATTAAAAGTAAATATGCTTTCTTCCTTTTTTAATAAACTATTTTAAATATGTATTTTGTTTCTTTCTGATCTGTATTCTTTAAACTTCCAAGGTAAACTTTAGCTTCATGTAAAAAATAAAAAATAATTATTTAAGAACTGGTACTGAATTAATCACATGAAAGGTCAAATTTTGATTATGGAAAGTAAACTTTAATGTCATCAAAGCTGTACATTTTAGGTGTTTTCTTTACAAAATTTCTTTTCATTAAGCCTCAAGTTCCCTAGGCTAACCCAACCATCAGTATAATGTACGAAGAGGAGTAAACACCTCAAAACAGAAACATCAGCTTTACACACTCAAAGATCACTCAGTTCACTTGTGTAGAATGACTGTGGACTTTCATGGGTCAGTTCTGAAATTTGGTTAAGAACATTTTCTCTCGGAGAGAATTTTTATATAAATTCTATAATTTGACAATTGGTACATTGCTATCTGTACTAAATATGCAAGAAAATAATTTGTATATTCTATTCTCTACCTTCTGTACCATTATCATCATCATCATCATCATCATCATCATCATCATCATCATCATCATCATCATCATCATCATCATCATCATCATCATTTTAACTAAAATACATTTGCCTGAGTTCTGGATTGCTCATTAAAGGTCAAGATGAAGAGCCTGGTTGTGAATCTAGCACAAACTTTGTGTTTCAAGCACCTGCTCACCGGCCTGGGCTGACCTAGGTTTCTATTGCAGACCAAGACTTTGTCCACCAGCAGCCAATGTGTGGCTGTTCTGGCTCCAGGGCTGCCCCTCCCCCACCATCACAAACAGCAGCTGCTCTTGGGTTCTCCTTCAAAGGAAGCACAGGCCCTCTACAGTCTCTAGGAGGAAGCCTCATGGCAGCCAGTAGCAGCCTCCTGCCCTGTGGCACTCCCAGCTCAATTTGCAGGAGGACTTCACTTCCATAAACTACTGGGCTCATTTTTACAAGAGGTTTCTGGGGACCCATCCAGCAAAGCAGCACTAGACCTCTTAGGGGCTCATTTACCCAAATCTGAGTGCACAAAATGACCTCGGGCATGCTTTGTGTGATGAAAAAGTCTAGCATGGTGTCCTGGCAAACAGGGCGATGGTGACTTCCTGAGTAGAGATGTAGCTTCTTGAATCACCTGAGCCCCTGTAGGTCTATGAAGAAGCACTCCACCTGCATGCTTCAGCTGCAGGAGTGTGAACAGTCAGTATGAACCCTACCAATAGTGTGAATATGCTTAATGCCACTGAGTTATGCAGAGGTGGGAAACTGTCACAGGGGTGATTTGTATGTTATATATGTATTTTAAAAATAAAAAAGGATCTTCTAATTTCAACAAAATTTCTTTATTCCTCAGAGTGTTTCCTGAATCTGTCCTATCCTTGTCAGTAGCTGCATATAAAGAAATCTAGTCCATGGCAAAACCAGTCCTTCACAGGGCAGGCCATTCACTACCAGGCACAGAGACTGGGCTGGATTTTGAAGGGTGGATATGTGCAGCCTATTCTCATCCACCATAACAGAACCTGATGGGTTGCAACCTAAAGAAGTCACAGAGAGGGGCCGAACCAGGACTGCCTTCTCCCCACAGATGTCCTTTCAGTTCTCAAAAGGAACCAGGACTTGAGAGACGAGGGGTACATGCAAGCAAGACACACCTTATGGGTGAGTGGTGTATTGTAAGCTGTGGGCAGCCTTGGGTGTACCCCATGCCCCAGACCCTCCTCCCAGGTGCACTACACTGTCTGCATGGGGAATGTGTTCATGAACTCACAGGACCATGGGCTGGAGCACTCAGAATATCCTTGAACCTAACAGTTCCCCAGGATGCCCTGAAGTCTGCATCAGATCATAATCACCTGCAGAGTTTGTTAAAAATCTGGTTCCCACGCTACACCCTAGATGTTCTGATTCATCTAAGGTTTCAGAAATAATGTGCATTTTAACTCCCAAGAGTTCCAAGGGGCAATTATATTTGAGAATAACTGACAAAACCCTGACAGTGACCTGATTTGAAGCTGGAGGATTTGAGTTTGTGTTCTTCAGGGTTCCATGGTCTCTCTGCAGCCCAAGGGACAATTGTGCTGACAGTCTCCTGCAGGATCCAAGCACACACTAAGATTGGCCACCCTCTCAACCCCTTCAAGAACCTAATAAAGGGGGGAAGATTGGGACAGCCCAGCATGTTTATCCAGGCACTGGATTTTCATGCAGTCCTCAGATTGCTTAAGGGTTTTTCATTGTTGTGTAGTTGCTTTTTTAGTGCTGGCATGAGTCAACTTGATTATAGTTTTTCCAAAGCAATCTTGCAATCTCTTACCAAGTAATATGCAAATGCTAAGGAAGGATATCCTCAAACCAAGAAAACTCTTGCTGATTATTTCCCACACACTTTTCACTCCTCCAACCCCACCCCTTTTAAAAAGATGCTAAATATAATTAGAATCCAGCTCTAATCCTCAAGTGACTCTGTGTTTACAAGTTACCAGGCAAAGAGGCCTCTTCTTCTGCCCTAAGTCAATCCCTACTCTATAAAATATATTTCCCTTTTTATTTAAATGGTAATTAAAATAAAGATATTCTAACTGGAATAGAGTAACAGAATGAACAAAATCTCAAGAGAACATTAGCTTTAGGCAAGTGTGCAGATGACTCCCTGACTGTCTCTCAGGGTTTCCAGGCATTGTCCTGTCTTGTACTGTTCTTCTACCCTGCTTCTCTCCTGGGTGCCCTGTGATGGAGGAACTCCTACTACACACCACACAGGGTAAGGCTTTCCCTCACCCCCCCAACAAGCCTCCTGCCCAGGTTTCCAGCTCAAATCACTCCACTGAGTGATTCAACATCTCCTTTCTGCATTTGACAGGATGAAAAACATTATTATTTTTTGGTCAAATTAATATCTGCATGGGATAAAACGCAAATGAGAATGGAGTGAAAAGCAATAGTCTCTCTCTGATCCAAAGCTGTTCCAGTCCCTAAAATTAGGTTTCTTTTTTCCAATTCTTCTTTCACTTTCCCTTATGACAATTGTCTCGGTCATGGTCATATCACTATAATTTTAGTATTTGCCTAATATTGGTTAATATTAGACAGCATCTCTCTCACCTCTGATATGAAGGAAGGTGGTTGACCCACTGAGATATAAACTCACCTCCAATATTTAATATTTATATTTCAATACTTCCATAGCTTGAATAGCAATGTTTCAACATTGGAAAAACTACTTCCAAGTCTTATTCCTCAGCCTGGACTCACATGCATTGTGATGAACTTGAGAATAATGCTAGCTTCCTCAAGAAGAGAGAATGTGCCTGGAAATTTGACTGAACCTGTTTTGTGTCCTCCAAAAGGGAGTGCTATCTCTGCAAGAAGTTCAGTTTGCTCTTGCCAAAATAAGTGTCAGTGATGGACATTTACGGTTCATAGCCAAATAACACTAACTGAGGAAGTGGAAATTTGGCTGAGTCAATGGAAACTGCTGAGGCAGACCCAAAGAGGATTCTGAATGGAATCATTTCAAGGAGAAAGCGGCCATTGTTCAAGCCTGGTAACTGTGACTGAAGGCAGAAAGCACACATTTGTTCAACTGGCAAAGTCTAAGGAGACCCTTATAAAAAAAAGCAGCAGTAAACAGTGCCCAAAACTGTCAAAATGAAAAGGCTTGAGAACACCGTGCACAGTGTGAGTAAAGTGTCTAAGGCAGAAAACCCCAAGCAGCCTGGACAGGAAGGGAGAGCACCCCCACAAAGGACCAGTATGAAGTGAAAAGGACTGGCTGGCATAGAGGCTTGGAAGGTTTGCAGACACGTTCTCTCTCCTATGCACCTTGTGTTACAATGCAGGGGAACTTGTTCTGGTACAACTGGAAAATCCCAAGGCTGTTTTGACTTGTTCTTGGGGGCAGGGACAGAAGTATCCTATTAGCCAGCAGTTATATATGGCCGGGTGAGAGGCAGTGCAGCTTCGCTGAGATAGCCATGACACAGGACCATGTTGTAGAAGGGGAGGGTGAAGGTTGACTGGAGAGGGGGGTCGGCGTCACAACCACCAGTTAAAGTCCAAGGACTTGAGTGTCTCTACCCAAATTCTTTGACTTTAAATCTGAGGTTCAGAAGGATGAATTTGTCTGTCAGAGCCTTTCAAAGAACTGGACCTCACACTTGAGTGTCCAGAATGGGTCTTTTGAGCTCTAATCTCAACATGAATGCAACTGAAAGTCTCCACACCCAAATTAGAAAAGGATAGACCAAATCTCATGTTTCCAAATAATGAAGGAATAGGCTGGAGCTTGTGGGATTGGATGCATGAAATACTAATAACAGCATTAATAATGATGGCAAATACAGGAGGGGCTTCCTGAAACCTGGAGTCAAACCCAGACCACCTTTATTAAACCCCCATCTGTGTACAGAGCATAGAGGGTCACAGGAGCAGTGAGTAGAGGGTCTAACATGAGGTGGGTGCTGGCAGGAGAGGGTAGGTTCAGGATGCATGCCCAGGCCTAGAATGTGTCCCAGCATTTTACTTTCTTTTCTGGTCAAGGACAGGTGGTGCCCTTGCTGCCCAACCTGTGTCTCTACCCAGCCCACACCATCATTGTTTAGAAAGGCCACTCCAGGTATTCAGAGCACTCCAGGTCACTCCAGGCATTCCAAAATGTGTCACTTTGTCTTGTGGATTATTTTTAGCTAACGTCAATCAAGGTTCTACAGGATCCCTTTTATCCTCCCTTGACTACCTAGAAGAATGAACATTGAGGAGATTACCCAGATTTAGGGTTACTCCAGAAATAACCTTCTATTCAGGGAAAACAATCTAACAGGAAGGCAAACATCTAATCACAGAGCATCTGCTTTTGCCACATGAGTCACCCTCTCTGCCTCATGTTAATCTCCCTCCTCTCTTTGAAATCCCGGTTCCCTGGCTCTTGGAGCTCCCTTGCCAGCGGGGAGTGCAGGGGTGGGTAGGGTCAGGCCTCTAGGGTGAGTCCCCAGGAGGAAGAACGGGGTGGGGAAGCAGACCCCACTGCCAGTAAGTGGCTGCTGAAGGGCAGCCACTTACAGCCAGCTTGGGTAATGCCATGTAGCCCCCAGCTCCTGGCCAGGGGCATGGGAGGGCAAACAATGGGTCCAGCTGGCCCACCCTGGTGCTGGGAGCTTCCAGCATGAGCGCAAGCGGGAGCGGGTGTCCGGGGGGGGGGGACCCCTTCCATTTCTCTCTTACTCCAGCTAAATTTCAGAGGACCCAGAATATGCACAATGCCAACCCCAACATAGAACAGGTGAGGGGCCAGGCAAAAGTCCAGCCCACAGGCTTGAGCTGGACATAGCAGATGGACAACCAAAAGGACCAGTGCATGTAAGACCAGAGGAACAACCGTGGAGACACGATGTTACCAGGCACACTTTTGCGCTCGCCGGGCCAAGACCCGGGACTTCATTTTGGAGATATATTCAAGGAGAGCAACACACCCTCCCCTCATTATGGGAGAGGAGAGGATGACCAAAGAGGGGGTAATGGGCCCCACATCAAAACTGCAAACTGAAGCAGAGGAGATGATCTTCAAAGGCCATTCGCAGAAGCCTGAACTCACAGAGAGGCTACTTGACCAACACTGGCTGGGGGCAAGACCCCCTAAGTCTGACACCAGAGCCATAAGGAAAAGCAGCAAAGCAATGGAGAGGGGATTGGAGAGGACTGCCCGCAGCAAGAAAACATGGACAGATTATGGATGAATATAACCTGGCCACCCAATGCAAACTTAAGACTGAAAATCTAACAGCAAGGTTCGCCTGGACCCAACAACACAGTCCCTCATCCAGAGAAAAGACACTACCATAGGAAAAAGACTAATGAACTTAGCACAGCTAATAAACAACAAAGAGTGGGGTTTGAGAGAATGGAAGGGGCACCAGAGGGAGGAGGGAGGGGGAAAAATAATAACACAGAGGTTGCAACCTAAAGAACAAAATGAAATAGTATAAAAAATTTAAAAAAAAAGAAAGAAATCCCAGTTCCCTATCCCATTTCTTACCTCACATGAAAGTCTTCCTTCTATCTTATTTACTCTAGAACCTGCAGCCTTGTAAGGTCTCTGCAAGTAATTCAATTAGTTCCTTTCCTTCTAGGAACCTGTCTAATGTTAATTTGACTGCTTAATCTGCCCCCAAAAGAACCCAGATGAGCCTGGTGTGTTCTGGGAAGCAAGAGGCCTGGGATTGCTTGAGTTTGCAGGTTCGCGACTACCCTGGGCAACATAGCAAGACCTGGTCTTGAAAAAGCTGCTGGGCTCCGTGCGCAGGTGCCTGTAATCCCAGCTACCTCGGAGCTGAGGTTGGGGATCCCTTGAGTTGGGAGGATCAGGGCTACCCCGCGCAATATAGTGAGACCTAATCTCAAAAAAAAAGAACCCAGAGAAGTGGGGGCAATTTCTTCTCTATACATCCCCTTTCCCACAGGCTCATAGGCACCACAGCAAGTTCCTTCTCTCTGATGGCACCTGGCACAAGAGGAAGAACTGGTGGCATGGATGCTCCCAAGAACCAGAGAAGCGTCCTCAGAGCCAGGCACCAGACCAGAGGCCTGAAAGGAGAAGAATGCTGCCATGGGATTCTGGATTTTTGCAGGCTGCAAGCCATTCCTGACCTCAGTGACACTAATATGTATATATTAGTTTTTCTTCTTGCTATTTGTAGATTCAGTTGTTACTCCTCTTTTTCGGTTAAAATTTATTAGAAGTCTAAGTAGGATGCCATAAATGATAGAAAGTCAGACAACTGAAGACTGAGTTTTGAAGAGTCCTCCCTCCCGATGGAAAAACTGGGGGTGAAGGGCCAGGGTGGGAAGAGGAACTAGGCTGTGCTGGAAGAAACCTGCCCTGTTGAACTGTCTCCTCTGACCCACTGTGACTATTCTGTTCATTCTGACACCTGGGATTCTCTCTGTCATTCTCTTCTTTCGCTCACATGAATTAGACATTCTTATTTATTTATTTATTTTTGAGGTTAGGTCTTGCTATGTTGCCTGGGGAAATGCAGACTCTCGTTGACCGGGGTACCCTGGACTCAAGCGAACCCCAGCCTCAGCCTCCGATGTAGCTGGGATTACAGGTGTGCACCACTACACCCAGCTATTTTTTGAGACTAGGTCTTGCTATGTTGCCCCAGGTGGGTCTCGAATACGCGGACTCAAGTGATTCCCAGTCTCAGCCTCCCATCCTAGGATTGGGATTAAAGTCACATGCCATCGTGGCTGGATTAGACATTCTTGTGTTCAGCACTTGGGTTATTTGGGTGAGGATTTAAAAGAAGTACCTAGTTGGAGTACTGAGGTTTTTAGGAAGTGGTATCAAAGCCAACAGATGGTAAGATGGCACAGGGCAGTTAAAGGGTGAGACCCGTTCAGGCAGTGGGAATAATGGGTCAGGTGATCGAGAAGGCCAGTAGCTGTTAGGCTGGTAAGAGCAATGGGTACAGGAGGGTGGTAGTGGTCCTGTGTCCTAGAGAGACGGACCTTCCAATTGTTCACTGCCTCACCTTTAACTCCACAGAGAAGGGCAGGGGTTTGATCTTGGCTTCTATGGACATCCTGATTGTTGAAAGAGTGCATCCAGAAATATAGGGCTTTGACACTAGGGAATCATCTCAATTAATAGTTACTGAGATCTTCTGTGACCCATATGCATTTGTGCCAGCAACACAAATGTGAGTATAACAGACCCTGCCTCCCCTCCTTGTTCTTCATACCAGGCATGTGTTCTAATGTCTCCTTGATAGACTTGGGCCCAAAAGCCATTCTGCAACTCCATCCCCCTTATTCATGCAAATAAGTGAATTCTTGTA
>PVHY01029779.1:0-13981 GCA_004024945.1 Uropsilus gracilis
TTTTTAGGTCACAAAGGGGTGGGTTTTTCTGAATCTCCACTCTTCCAGTTTGTCCTGTGTGGTTTAGCGACATAAAAAAAATAAAATTCATCATTTTCATTGGCTGTTGTATAGAACTGGAAGGGATCATGCCAAGCAAAATAAGTCAGAAAGAGAA
The DNA here is from genome assembly GCA_004024945.1 of Uropsilus gracilis. Lineage (NCBI taxonomy): Eukaryota > Metazoa > Chordata > Mammalia > Eulipotyphla > Talpidae > Uropsilus > Uropsilus gracilis. The sequence goes on from PVHY01029779.1 coordinate 158, forward strand.
AGAAACATGAAATGGTTTCACTTGTGTATGGAATATAGAGGAACAAACAGGAGCTAGGCAAAACCAACACAAAAACAAGTCATAGAGGCGAGGTGGGAAAGGGAAGAGCTACATGGGGAGGGGACACAAAGGATGAAGGTGGAAGACTGTGAGTACGGTGGTGGTGGTGGTGGTGGTGGGTGTGATGTTATACTGCTGAGTCATACATGGTATTGTAAACCATTGTTACCTTAGTCAAGAAAAAAATTTCATCATCAAATTAACTAGCACCACCTGTAGCTCCCTAAACAAATTCAGATGATGAGGGTGAGAGCTATCTTGAGGTCAAAAGGCCAAGAAAGGGGGGACTCAAATATTTTCCAAGGTTTTGAAAGGATAGTGTAGGCTCTGGAATTTAAGCTTGCAGCCTCATGGCCTTATCTGGTGGGGGACTGCCTGTGACCAGCCTTAGATGCATTCCTTCCCTGCTGCTTCCCGCCACAGGCCAGCACCCTAGCTCTGTTTGGTATATCGTAATAGTTGCTTGGAGACAGAGTACTCTGTTTTTTTCCTTTGATGCACTTTTTATTTTCTGTCTGGCAAAACAATTTTCAACCTTGACTTCTTTCTCTAATTCTTTTTCTTTTAATTAATTTTTGGTCTTGCATCATTGCAATGCCTAAGACAGAATACTCTTAAAGGTCAATCACATTCACCCTCCCCTCTCTGACATGCAGATGCCCAGACAACCTCTGTCAGTCCTACTGGACCAAGTGCTCTGGTGGAGATGAAAGTTTAGGGATCTGAGTATCACTCTCTCCCCAGACCAAACTCAGCGAGAATAGGGAAGTGGTGGGCTGCCTAAAAACTGAGAAACCAGAAGCAAACAACAGGAAACTAGGAGTCTATTGACATGTAGGGGTGGGGACTGGTTGAAGAGAGATAGCCTGACAGGAGAGGTAAACTGAGTCATGAGGTATGAGGACTGAAGCTGAGAAGCAGCAACAAGAAAGTCAAGGTTGAAGACAGAGAAACCTCTGGGGAGGGAGCCCAGAAGACAAAGTTGGTTGGTATAGTCTAGCTGTTGAACACCCCTTGAGCAAAGCCGGTGCATGTCCAGTATGGACACAAGGCTGCCTGTACCCAGGCCTGCAGATCCCCATACCCTGGTCCCTGTGCCACTCCTACTGCATATACCATCCCACCTACTACTCATGAGGCCTTGCACTCATCAGTTTGCTCATCTGTAAAATGGGAATAAAATCTGAAAATAAATTTCATAAACATTTCTAATAGAGTTGTAAGATTTAAATAAGTTAATAATGGGGGTATTTAGGACAGTGTCTGCCACACAGGAATTATTCAGTAAGTGTGAACAATTACTGTTTTCATTATTATCATCAGCATTTGGTAAATGACTTCTAAAAAGTGTAAGAATCAGAACTCCCACCACGTTTTATGAGGCTGAGAAAACCAAATACTGGCTAAAGTCACACAACAAATGAGTGGATCCAAGACTCAAACTCACACCTGCAGACTCTAAGGTTCAGGTTGTTTCCACCATGCTCCATCTTGCTCTTTGTATTCTTAACAATGACACACACAGGCTGCAGCCAGGAGCTGACAGGAAGAGGACCCCTGGATCCCAGGTCTCATGGGCTAACTGGGAGAACTGTGACAGGTCACCCCTACTCTCTGTACCTCAACTTTTCCATCAGATGGATAACAACACCATTTCTGAGGGCTTTGTGAGGAGGGCAAGGCTATCACAGTGAAAACAGCCACACAGAGAATGGTCTGTGTCTTGCCTCAGGAAACAGTAGCTCTAATGTCTAAATCTTCTTCCCCAAATATGTGGAACTTGTTGCTTTGTCTTTGGGCTCCCTGCCTTCATGCCCTGCCTGCCCTAGGAAATCATTTTAACTTCAATTTCTGAAATACCTTTCTACCTTGTGCTCATTTTTCGTGTTTATATTTTCTTACCCTGAAAGTTTATATCTACTTCAGAGTTTCCAGTCTGTATTTGCAGTTAGTGCTTAGACCTGTGCTCAAACCAGGTCTTTAGCTGGAGAAAAGAATCAGTGTGTCAACCTCAAGCTAATTATGGGGTTGAGTGGAATTGGTCTTCATTTCTCCATTTCTGTGTGTGCAGCCCAGACCAGGCCCTGTATTCTCTCTCCCTCCATCCAAAACTGATCTCAGGAAGCCAGGCACAGTGGCTTATGCCTGTAAGCTTCAGCCTATGAAGCAGCTGGGGCTAGGGATCGTGGTTCGAGTCTGACTCGGGGCAACACAGCGAGACCTAGTCCCAAAAAATAGCTGGGCATAGTGGTGCGTGCCTGTAATCCCAGCTACCTGGGAAGCTGAGGCTGGGGATTGAGTCTGTGGTACCCCAGGCAACATGAGCCTGCGGTTCCATGGGCAAAAAAGGAGACCTAGTCTCAAAAAAAAAAACACAAAACTGATCTCAGGACAGAATCTGAAATACCTTCTTCCTCAGGTGAAAGTAATAGTAGCCACTCTCACCTCCCAAGAGCATGTCTCTTTCAGTGAGGGCCAGAATCTTCTGCCCAAGTGCTGAAATCACCCTGCAGAATTTGGCACATTTCCAAAGGGAACTGTTCCTTGCCAAGCATTGGACCTTCCCTGGTAAAGCCTGGTCATGCAGGCCATTGGGACCCACCTGCGAATCAGCCAGGTACTGGCTATGTCTCTGCAGTGTTTTCTTGCTTTGGGGGCAGTTTTGCAAGCAGGCTTGTCATGCCTGTGACAGCTCTTATCTTTGTATCTTAAAGAGCTCTGGGAATGTTAATTAATGCAAGACACAGTCTAAAACAGACTTGCAGGCGGCAACCTCCAGTGCAACTGCAGCTCCTTTCATACTGAGGAGCCTCCATTAGGAAGAAAGTCAAGTTTCCTAAAGTCCTTGTAGCAAAGAGATAACTCCCAGGAGGGTTTGGGACTTGAGCTTTAGTTATGCTCCTCACTGATTTCCAAAATGTCAGTAATATTTCATTATTCCATCTGTATCAGGCATCTCTGTCAGCAAACAGGTTCAAGTAACAGCTCCAACCACCCCCAACTGTATGACCTTGGGCACATCCCATGAGTGTTCTGTCTCAATGGCTTCATCTATAAAATGAGATCATAAAACCTGACTCGGGATTGTTGTGCACCCTCAATGAGTCAATTCTCTGCAGAGTTTCTCCATCGATGCCTGCCTGCTCTTAGAGGCTTTGACTGAGAAGTCAAAGCCAGTGTCCTGCTCCCCCCACCCCCTTCCCCACTGCTTTACTACAGGGTACTATAGAAAAACAGATACACTCACTGTTCTCCAGTACTGTACTTTTTAAAAGAGATACATTTGATTATTATCAACCTCAGATGCAGATCCCTTTCTCTTTGTTGGGAAAGAGAAGAAAGAGAGGATTAACTGGACAGAGGCTGTGAAGAGCTGCCAGGGCTGACCATCTTTTGACACTCCAGAAAATACAGATCGCCCTGAAGATTATTTAGTCTACAAAGTTGGTATTGACCTGACCTAAGTGGCAATGTATAAAAAAGAAATGAGGCAAATGCTCCCCCCTCCCACATTTCAAAAGTACCTCAACAATTCAGTCACCAGTGGGTGTGGTATTCATCTCCAGCTCACAATAATAGAAATCTGTCCAGTTTATTGTGGCTTCGTTAGGCTACTCTGAATGCCCCCACCATCCTAGATTCAGGTACCTGGGTCAGGTCACTAGCTGAAATTGCTAGTGCCTTTTGGAAAAGAGTCTGAACTAAGAAAGAAAGAGTTTAGTGCATTCTAAAAGTGGACCTAAGGAAACAAGGTAGACATTCAGGAAACAAGGCAGGATGTGAGGAGACTGGGTCAGGAAACAGATTTGCAAATTGTGGGTGTGTCCAGGATGGGGTGCTAGTTGCCTGAGGCCATCAATGCCAGAAGATCCAAAAGTGCCAGTCTGGGCAAGGCATCCAGCAGGAAAACTGAGTGCCAACCCTGGAAAGGGAAAAGAGCAGATGGAAAAGAAGCAAAACCAGGAAATAGCTGAAGCTGCAAACAAGCACAGCGAGAACAGGTTAAGATCAGAGCTCAGTATCTGTAAGCCCTCAGTCAGTCCAAATGTAGGAGACAACAGGACCAGAATCTAAGAAGCAGGTGGGGGATGGTGGGCTCCTGCAGCAATGGAACATGGGAGGATGGTGAGTGCAGGGTTCAACCTGCCATGCTCCCTGCCTGTGCACAGAGCCCAGAGCAAAGTTCAGCAGCTCCCTCATAAGAACTACATAAATGCTAGTGGTTCAGGCCTACAGGCCTTCTCAGCTCTGTCATAAGAACTACATTCATGCTAGCGGAATGGCAGACATCAGTGAGCGAACAGGTGATGGAAAAGGGATAGACTGAGCTAACGGCACACAACCTGAAACTCCCCCTTTTTTTGGTGGAGGGTTCTACTGCCTTCCAGTGCCGAGACTCATCACCTTCATTCAGACATACAGCAAATCTTCATCTTCCCCTTTCCTGTGTCCTAGCTTAGTTTCCTGTGGTTGCCTTAATGAACTGCTGGGCACGGTGGCTCGTGCCTGTAAGCTTCTGCCTATGAAGTGGCGCATGCCTGTCATCCCAGCTACCTGGGAAGCTGAGGCTGGGGATTGCTTGACTCTGTGGTACCCTGGGCAAACGAGAGCCTGCAGTTCCATGGGCAAAAATAGCAAGACCTAGTCTAAAAAAAAAAAAAAAAAGAACTGCAACAAATTTGGTGGCTTGCAACTATAGAAATTTTGCTGTCTCACTGTTCTGGAGGCCAAAGTCCAAAACCAGTGTAGGTGGATCAAAGTGTTCACAGGAACTACTTCCCAGAAGTTCTTGGGAGTATCCTTCCTTTTACTTCCAGCTTCTGGTAGCTGTCGGTATGTTGGCTTTCCTTGGTTTGTGGCCCAGTCTTGGCCTCTGGTTTGCATATGGCCCCTGTGTGTGTGTGTGTGTGTGAGAGAGAGAGAGAGAGAGAGAGAGAGAGAGAAAGAGAGAGAGTGAGAGAGTGAAATCCCCCTGCTTCTCCTTCAAGGACACTTGACAGTAGCATCATTTAGGACCCACTGGATAGCATCTCCATCTCAAGAACCTTTAAGAGCCTGTATTTCATCACATCTGCCATGACCTTTTTCCTCAGAGTGTGACATTCGCGTGTTCTAGGGGTCAGGACCCGATGTCCCTGGGAGTCAGTTGTGCTGATCACAGGACAGGAAGCATCAGGGTTTGGGAGAGGATCCCAGCTTGCCTCCCCTGGAGTGCTGAGGCAGGGGCAGGTATGTGAGGATGGGGAGGGGGGGGAAGGGAGCTGTTGCCAGGCATGGTGATCATGTGACAGTAGATAGGCTGACATCAGAGGAGCCGCCTTGGGGTAGAATGAGCTCAGCTCCAGCATCTGGACTTGGGCAGGCTCATGGCCTTCAGGAAAAGGAATGAGTCACATGGATATCCATTTGGGGAAGGAAGGGCTTAGAGCTGTGCGCTGACATGGCTGGACTGTGCCGGGAACCTCGAACTGAGAGCCCTTGTCCATCCTCCTTGAATAGAGCAGCTGGGCCGCAAAGAATAGACTACCATCTCTCTGGGGATGCAAGGGAGCCCATACCCTGCTGGGCAGGCAGGCATATTAAAAGTGTTCTATAGCCGGGCACGGTGGCTCGTGCTTGTAAGCTTCAGCCTATGAAGCGGCCGGGGCTAGGGATCGCAGTTCAAGTCCCGCCTGGGGCCCTTTGTGAGACCTAGTTCCAAAAAATAGCTGGGCATGGTGGTGCGCCCCTGTAATCCCAGCTACCTGGGAAGCTGAGGCTGGGGATTGCTTGAGTTTGTGGTGCCTCGGGCAACGAGAGCCCGCAGTTCCACCGGCAAAAACAGCGAGGCCTAGTCTCAAAAAAAAAAAAAAAGAAAAGAAAAGTGTTCTATATTTATTATATAGGCCTGAGGGAACATAACACATTCAAAAAAAAAAAATTTTTCCACTTGGAGTCAGAGGGCAATCAATTTAGAAAGTTTGAAAGAGATGAGACATTTGAGGTGAATCTTAAAGTTCAAGAACGACCTTTATAGGCAGAAGTAGACAAAGTCTGGCTGAAAGCTAGCAGGGCATACAGGTTAGGGAACATGCTTAGGACTTTCCTTGTTGGCTGATTTTACTCTAACATGCATGTTCCTCCACACCTACACTTTGATTGCACTGCCAGGTTTTAGAGTTAACATGAAATTTAACAAAACAGAACTCCATAATTGGAGTTCAAAGACATCGGCTCAGGTAATTGTACTACCGTTGACTAGTTGGGTGACCGCTGTGTCCTCTGAGTCCATTGCTTTACCTGTAGAGTGAGGGCAGCAATGTCCTCTGATCATGATTATTTTCAGGACTTAGTAAAATAATGCAAGCACATAGTTTGAAAATCAACATGAGATTTTCCCAAGAGGCACAATAGGTTAGCGTGACAGATACTGGTGGGGCAATTGCTCTTCCTGCTGAGATGGGACAAGAATATCACCTGGCACCTCTAAGAGTGTCTAAGGCTTCCCACCTTGCCAGAAACTAGACTTCTTTGTTTTCTCAAATGCATTTTTTCCTCATTCTTTTGTTTCTCTATGCTCACAGGAAAGCTCTGGAAGGATTCTGGTTGGTCCCTGTGCTCATTTGTCCCTCTCAGTGTCTCACTGATCTGAGATTGCTCACACCTAAAAAGAAGCCAAAGTGGCACTAGAAAGCACACATGGCTACTCTGGGCACCCTGGGTCAATCATCACATGCTTTCATCCTGATTTTCTGATAATAGAGCTACACTCCCTTCCCTAACCTCCACCTTCACCCCCACTCCTTTGGCCACATCCATCAGCCCATCATGCTTTTGACAACTCAGTTCCCAGAGCAAGACTATTCAAAGAACTTCAGGTGAGAGTCTGAGTAAGTCCTGGCTCTGCCATTAAACCTCTGAGTCTCCATGTCGTCTGCAAAGTGCAGTACTTCCAGTTCTCTCATCACAGGGGTCATCCCAGGATTAAATGAGAAGCTTGTAAGTTGCTTAGCACAATGCAGAGCTACTAGAAACTGTTTAAAAGGAAGTATGATTCAGAATAGAAGGAAACAAGAGCTACATAGAAAGCCAGGGAGAGATAAAATGGTTAAACAGAACTTCCAGATCTCCTGTGAGTTGCTGTGACTGTGTCACTCAGACAAATCCAGAGCAGGAGAGTCTGATGGAGGGTGGCTGATCAAAGACCCTTGGGTCTTCCCTAAAGCTGTCTTTTTTTCAAAGGCCAGGGTGAAGTCTGAAATCCTGGCTTCTAGGGAGTTGTTCTCACCACAAAGACATTAAATCTCCAGGCGTTCTCTTATAAGATAGAGAAGTAAAACCTGAATTTATTGATGTCTGTGTTCAAAATATTTGACATTTTATTGGAACCACAAACAGTGAGGCACAGGGCAGGTACATTTTGACAGGAGTAGTCTAATGGGTTGAATGATGATTTTTCAAAAGATATGTCCATATCCCAGACTTTTTTTTTGAAATAAAGTCACCGCAGTTACAGATAATTCCAGGATCTAGAGATGAGATTACCTGGGTTATTCAGGTGAGCCCCAAATCTCAGGACAAATGTTCTTAAAAAAGATCGGCTTTAAAAGATCAGAGAAGAGACACATGAGAAAAGGAAGAAGAGACAGAGGGAAGCCCCTTAAAGATGGAGCTATGTTCTGCCCATCAGGATGTGGGCTCACCCACCACCCGCAAGAGGGACAGCAGCCTATTCTCTGTGGTCCAGCTGCTCCACTCAGGGAGGATAGACAAGGGCCCTCAGTTCGGGGTTCCCGGCACAGTCCAGCCATGCCAGCACACAGCTCTAAGCCCTTCCTTCCCCAAATGGGCATCCATGTGATTCATCCCTTTTCCTGAAGGCCATGAGCCTGCCCATGTCCAGATGCTACAGCTGAGCTTCATTCTGCCCCATAGCTCCTCTGATGTCAGCCTGCCAACTGCCACATGATCCCCATGCCTGGCAACAGCTCCCTTCTCCCCCTCTCCCATCCTCACATACCTGCCCCTGCCTCAGCACTCCAGGGGAGGCAAGCTGGGATCCTCTCCCAAACCCTGGTGCTTCCTGCCCTGTGGTCAGCACAACAACTGACCCCCAGGGACATCGGGTCCTGACCCCTAGAACACGCGAATGTCACACTCTGAGGAAAAAGGTCATGGCAGATGTGATGAAATACAGGCTCTTAAAGGTTCTTGAGATGGAGATGCTATCCAGTGGGTCCTAAATGCTACTGTCAGGTGTCCCTGAAGAAGAGGCAGGGAATCTCTCTCCTCTCTCTCCTCTCTCTCTCCTCTCTTTCCTCTCTCTCTCTCCTCTCTTTCCTCTCTCTCTCTCCTCTCTCTCTCTCTCTCTCTCTCCATATGCAAACCAGAGGCCAAGACAGGGCCACAAACCAAGGAAGGTCAGCATGTCGACAGTCACCGGAAGCTGGAAGTAAATGGAAGGATACTCCCAAGAACTTCTGCAGGGAGTAGTTCCTGTGAACACTTTGATCCAGCTACACTGGTTTTGGACTTTGGCCTCCAGAACTGTGAGAAAATACTTTTCTGTCATTTGAAGCCACCAATTTGTGTTCACTTGTGACAGCAGTCACAAGGAACTAACTCTACAGGGTTGTCCTTGCTCTCCTAGTTTCTGTCACACACCACTACTGCCTCCATTTAAGCAGTTGCTTTATCTACCTCAAACCTGTGTTTCTTCTGACCCTTTTATTGAAGAACCCAGAACACAGACAATCATCTATTGAGCACCAACTGCATGCCAGGCACTAAGTCAGGAGCCTCACATGGACTACACCACCAATGTAATAACCTCATGAGGTGAGGATAGAGGTCCAAAGAAATGAGGGGTCTTGCCCAGGAGGACATAGCTAGCCAATGCTAGAACTGGGACCTAAGACCCAATGTTTCTAACTTCAAAGCCTGTGCCCACTGTGTGGGTACCTCACTACCCCAGAGAGGACCTTCTCTAGTTGACTGACCATCATTTCCCAGAAGGCTATTGGCTCTCTATGTGCCAGACATTATGCTCAGCATATGACATGTATTGTTTTTTTTTTACCATTAAAGTAACTCCATAAGGTAGGAACTACTATTATCCCTTTTAACAGACAGGGAACCAGCAGTGATAGAAACAGAGCTGATGCTGAGTCCCCTGGGGGGTCCAGGACGAGGGTCATGGCCTTCGATCTGCTCTGCCTCCCCTTTGCACTAGCACATAGGGCCACAATTTGACTTGGACCCAATTCAAAGTTCTGAAAGACTGCTGTGTTGTCTAAAGTCTGGAGGACTTCCATCAAGTGAATGTGTGGTGCTTGTGAGTTAGTTTCCAAAGAGTTCAAAACACCCACTATGCCACAAAAATATTCCACTGCCCAGACATTCACAAACACCCTGCCCACATTTTCCAAAGTCCCTCTACCTTGTCCTATCTACATCCTCTTCCTCCCACTCATGAGAAAACTTGAGTGTTATACTACAAAATAAATGTACTAAAAAAGTTAAATATAAATTATAACATCAGTCATTACAATGATGATAATATAAACAGTGGGAACAATGGGAAATATTAAGGATTTCACCTAAACAAGTAAGTAAGGTTTCACCTAAACATGTAAAACCAAGTAAGGTTTTTTTTTCCTTTAAATGTATATCTTAAGGAGAAGGGTAGAGGGAAGAAGGCTGAGGGAAGGAGAGAGAGGGAAAGAGAAAAAGAGAAAAAATGAGAATGACAGGATAAGCAAAATTCTCTATATTTGTAAACCCTCAATATCTGAATTGATTGGTATTTTCCATGCTTTCCTCTGAAATTTTGAAATAGACAGCAGCATACAACATTTGGGCATGAATTAGGATTTCTTGGATCATCTTGGCTTTTTGTGGGATTTGGGAAGGAGAAAGAGATCAAAGGAAGGGAGGTTAAAACCCTCTCCATATTTATCAACAGAAATAGAATGATGAAAAGAGAACAGGACCAGGACCAAAGATCTGGGCTTCAGTCTTAGCTTGGACACTCACTTGCTGTATGACCTCAGACAGGGCACTTCCCTTCTCTGGGCTTCAATTTTTCCTATCTGCATATGATCACCATGGTGCTGCTCAATTCCATAAGGATATGTAAAGCTAATACAGAATTACCACCATGGTTTTTATTTTTGCTTTTCTTCTCAGAGTTTCATAATCAACTAGGAAAGAGCGAAAAGGAGATATGGTTCATGCTGTATATACTCATTTATCAAGAGGGCCAAACCACACAGACGTCTGTTTAAAAATCTTCTGGCAGAATTTGTCACAACCAAATCCCAAGTTCCAAGGAACTGCCCTCCCAATGAGGGCTGAGGCATTCTTGTTAGGGAGGAGATCTGTGGAGGCCTGTGCCTGAATCTCTTTCATTGCAACACTCCCAGAGAGCCAGAGCTGTCATTAAGCCTGCAGAGTAAATATCACCAACAAAAGCCAGAGTTAGCAGTTACCTAAAGTCAAAGGCACTTGTTTAAGAGAGAGCTTTCACCATTCATCAACATCACCCAGCCCAGCTTTAAAACATGGAAAAAAACATGGAAATCACTAGGAAATCACTTGGACTTTTTATCCAAAATCACAGAAGGCTGTAGGCAGGATTTGGAGTATGCATCACTGACTGTCCAAACCACTGTTCTGGGAGAGAAACAGAGGCAGGGACAGAGGCAAGGTGCTAGCCATAGGAGGATGGTCCTCTCTGCTGTGACAACCATAGAGATACAGGTGCTATTAACACATCCAGAAAATTTTACCCAGAGTTCAGACTTTATACTTATCAATGTGCATTTCTTGCTCTAAACATTAATCAGAGTTATATTGTGTTTCTACCATCATTTTGTGCTTGTGAATTAAGATGGGGCTTTGTTATGTTAAAGCTACAGTTTGGGTATGTCTTGAATCCAAATTGAAGTAGCAAATCCTTCAAAGGCAGAAGTTACAATTGCTTGTTTTCCCAGCCTAGTGAGACACCCAGTACAGAATAAGGCAAGACAAACAGACTATTGTCACCAAAAAAGGCAACAGCAGTTCTTCAATCAATACACCCCAAAGTCCCCCCCCTGCCCCCGTCCATTGCCATTCATTAGTGTGACCCACAAAGCAATCCTTTCTCTATCCCATCCCACCCCCATTAAAGAAGGTGTTAAAGTAACCCAAGTAGCCTAGGCTATTCCACACCCCATTTTGGACTTTCTAAATATTATTATTATTGTTATTATTAAAAATATGTATTTAATACTAACTATACTCATGCATTGATAAGTGCATTATATTGCAATATAATCCTCATGACAATCCTATGAGATAGTGCTTAAATTCCCATTTCACAGATGAAAAAACTAAGACCCAAAGTACACAATTGAGAAGTAGCCCAGGGGTTCAGGTCAAAGCTGGCTGACTTAAAGCTGTGTGTTAATATCAAGGATTTAACTGCTTTGCAAATTAGTTCATAAATGTCTTAAGAGCAAAGATGCTCTTTTTCTTTTCTGTACTCTTGCAGAGCCTAGAAGCCAGAACTTTAGCAGGCTCTTGGAACCTACCAGTTAAATGATTTATTGGTGGGAGATCCATGTCCAGAGCTGTCGAACATGGGAAACATGAGTGACAGACAGAGGAATGTTGCAAAGAGAGTTTGGAGAGTTGCATAACTCCAAGCTGACTTAGAATGAAAGAGTGTAGATATAGAAGCCCCTCTAGGCAACACTGAGAAATTTCTAAAAAAGTCCTAAGAATGAAAGCCTTCTCTGAGGAAGACCCTCCAAAGAATCAAGAGGTATCCAGATACAGCAAGGGCCTAAGTGTGTCTGGGGATCTAGACCTAACTTGATGTCCCCATCATTAGTGGTCATATGTGTTGTTTGTGCCTAGAAACTACTTATCTGTTGTCCTGACTGCATTTAGTTTAAAAAAGTACATAATGCTCAACTGCCCCTACACTTCTGATGTCCTTCAGAACTTTTCTTCCTTTTCCTACACTAAATATGTGAAGGATTGCCACTTAGGTGGGGTTTTTTTTATGTTTATATTAAAATATTTTATTTGAACATCAGTTATTTGGAATTGAAGATCCATTTCTTATAAGAAAACATTATTTAAGGAGGTTTCATTCTCAGTTCCTAAAAGTCTTATTTTACCTATCATTAATAATATTTAGCCCACTGGTACATATCACCTATAAATAATAATGTTTGGAGGAAAATGCTAGCTCAGTACCCTAGAACAGAATACCCACCAGCCCTTGAAGCAAGGATTTCTGAAAATGAGGTTGGTAGCACTATGGTAGCTGATGGCACCCTAGCTGGATTTGGAAAGGAATGTGTATATGATCATGTGAAACTTATCAAGGCGGCCACATCTGCTAATGTCAAGAGCTCACCCCTTATGTCTCTGGGTTCAGGATAACACACATGAGAGTGTGACAATGCTGGCCATCTTCAGACATTCTTAGTTCAAATGCATGTCCACATCCACCATACTCAGCCTGTCTTTAGGCTTACCCAAGGCTCTCTCCCAGTAGGTCCACCTATTACTTCATACTGTGAGAGAGCAAATAGAAGAGAAATTGTTTTCAAAAAGCTTCTTATTTATATTTGTTAAAAAATCATTGTAAGAACTACTATTTTTGAGTACTAATTTTATGCCAACAACCTTATAATTTATTTTGCTTTGATTTATTAAATTTTGATAACACTATGTGTAGAGTTACTAAGTGTCTCACTTAGAATAGGAAGAAACTGAAGTTTAGCATGACTAAGTAACTTAGCTTACATAGCTAGTGAATGAAGAATTAGAATTCAGTCTCTCTGAAACTCAGACTCCAGGCTATTAACAGCAATAGTTGTTTATCCAGGAAACAACAACAAAAAAAAGGATATTATAAAGCAAAGCTTTCCATAAGTATATATTTAAAATATTATGTAAATGAAATCTGAAAATGAAAATCTGAAAAGCATATTCTGGATGTTCTGGTTATAAATGAGTAGTAAAATAGTGTAAAATAGTGCCTTCCTTTTGTGTTCGTTTACGATTGATTTCTAGCCAGGAGGAGGCCAAATACCACTCTGGCACTCTAAATGAATGAGGGTTTGGCGGTAGTTTGAACAGAGATTTGCTTCCTCATGTAGTCACATAGTACCTGATAGTCCAGGCAAGATAAAAAGGATTTGCCTCTAAGGTAGCCATCCTCCCACTGGGAGCAGACACATTACATAGATTCAATTTTCTATATCCAATATTGCTCACCATGTTGCTCCATCATTTTGAGAACTAGCAATCTGACTATTAAATTGCTTTAGTTTCCAAAGAGAATTGTTAAGAAATAAAGTTTTTCTCCAGGTCCCTTCTAGCTATTCTTTAATAATAATTATTTTAATAATTCTTTCAATAATAATAAGAAGTTATACATGTCCTCCAGCATCTTCTCATTTGCTTAGTTAAAGAACAAACTCTAAGAAACAAGAAGTAAGAAGACAGGACCCTGATAGTGCAAGCTTCCCACATTAGTGGCACAGCAGACTTGTTCATGAAAAAGGAAGAATCACCACATTTGTTTAATGCATTAGAATAAGTAAGAGAGAAGAAAGAGATAGAACAAGAAGCATAAAGGTGGGCATGGGATGAAATTATAGAAATAAAACCCAATTTCACCATTCCAATTAAAGTCCGGAACCAGGCAAGGATGCCCACTCTCTCCACTCCTTTTCAACATAGTTCTGGAAGTCCTAGCTAGGGCAATAAGACAAGAGAAAG
>PVHY01029780.1:0-13976 GCA_004024945.1 Uropsilus gracilis
GCCACATACAGTGAGATGTTCCTCTTTGCATCCATGTTTATATTAAAGCAGACATAAAATAGTATGTAGAATTGTATCAAGAACACATGCAGTGGCCAGGTTCTCTCCTTCCCTCCTCACTCCTGGAACTCCTTTCCCAGCATGACTTCTGCTACCTGGTACTCGTGGCTGGTGGCATCTTCTTGTTGCCTGTGAATACAAGTGCTTGCCTGTTCTCAGTGAGTCAATTGTATTGAAGCTAGACATGAAAAGTGCACAATTTCTTTCTTGATGAACATGTTTCATAGGTGTGCTCACCCTAACAGTTTCTGTTGAATTGTACATTTGAGTTTTTACTCTCCCCTCTGGATAGGTTATGTTTCACGACTCTAAAATGAAGCAGGGAAGGGATTGCTTGATATTTTCTTCACATGGCCAGGGATACAGCTTGGGCAGCAGCAGATCTAAAGATCTGCCACTAAAGACCGACAGTTTAATTTAAAACATGCAAAAATAGCAAAATTAGAATTTCATCTCAATCACGGGTTCTGAAATTTTATCAAAAACTAATAACCAGTATTTTATTTCTGCTTTTCCCCAAGTCATTTCTGTACACATTGAAAAACATTCTTCTGGCAGAAGAGGATGATAAGTCGTTAAGACCATACCACCCTGATTGATGCATGTGATCTCCAAAGCTAAGGGTTGGTTTACTACTTGGATGGCGAAAAAAAAGACAGATTCATGAGTTTAGCCAACTACAAAACACAGTGTAAAGGTAAACTGTCCTAAACTGTTCGGAGGGGGGAGGTGAAGGGTGGGCAGCGGGCAAGGGCAAGGATCACATGTGCCACATTCAAAGGATGCTACCCTTTAACACAGCACAAAAGGTGACTCTGAGTCCCAGGTCACAACCTGCGCAGGTTAATCTGGTGATGACAATGTTCCACTGTCACACACAGAGCTTTTTCCACACTACCACCATCCTGCTCAGTAGACTGTCATTTGGAAGATCTGCAGGAAAGTAGGGTCGATTTTTTTTTTTTCATTCAGAGAGGTGGAATAAGTCAACTGGACACCTGCTGCTCTGCCAGAGCTTCCAAAACAGCAGCTCACGTCCCTGCAAGGGCACAGCTCTTGTTCTGGCAGCTGACACAGATGTGAGGAGACACCTTCCCACAGTCAGCATCTCCCCCACCAACCCCGGCCACCTGCGCTTGAGGACAGGGCTCCCGAGAGTGGGGATGAGCCCATACCTTCAAAGGGCAATCTGACATGTGTCATAGTTCCTTCTGCCACATGGAAAAGTAAAAAGTGTCATCATGGTATGATGGGTCTTGGCACAGTCCTATGAGAGGAATGCTGTGGGTCCATGTGGGAAGGCAGTGGCATCTATGGTGACTGACAGGCAGAGGTCTCCTTGCCCCAATGCAGATACCATGGATGGAATGATTTGGGAGTATATAAAATTATCACCAAGACGCCAGCTGGAATCAGCTGGTTTTCTGAGTCAGATGCAAAGGGCTCAGCTTCCCATGTTGGGATGAGGCTGGCAAGGGCAGAGGCAAACCGTGTAGAGTAGTTCCCACTTCTGCTGAGCTGGCACTTCGCTGCAGTTGCTGGCTGCCTGGCAGGTGGCCTCCCACCCCTGCAGATCTCATCCCACCGCCACCCTAGCCTCCTGTCTTCTCTACTCAGATGCTGAGACACAAGAATTACAGCAGCTGTAAATACACAACACCCTCCCCCAAGAGAAATATTGTAGAAAGGCTATATTCTTTAGAAAAAATATTTATTACAAGTAAGAAAACAACGGAAACAATCTACACCAATGACAGGTGGGGGAAGAGTTAAACTACTGGTATATGATCTTGGGTGAAGAGTTCCTCTCTCTAAGTTTCTTTTTTTATTGAAGTTAACATTGGTTGAGAATACTGCACATGATATGAGGTAGCAGGGCCCTGCTTCTTCAGGTGTGTGCTACCCTATGCCCACCATCAACTAGAGTCTCAGTCAGAAAGGCTCTGTTCCCAAAGGCATATCACCCCACTCTCCTGTTAACACCCCTTTTTCTGTTGGCTACTCCTCTCTTCTCCAGAAGCTCATCAGTTCAATTTGATAAGAAAAGCAGTTTAGGGGGCTTTTTTTGGTGCTTGTTTCCTTCTAGCTCATGCCCTCCAATCCTCATCTTCTAGACCTAAAGGATGTCAGTTGTGTGAACCTGCAGATGCTGACAGCTGACTAGAAGTTATTTGGAGATTTTCAATGAGAATGTCAACATTCTCGCAGGGAGGGAGGATGGTGTCGGCACCTTATATTTCCACCCCACCACATTCTCACTGTCCAAGGACAGACTGCATATCATGAGAAAACAATTGGGCATCACCATTATGTTCTTCTCACTGCTATATGCATATGAAACTGCAAAAATCTTACTTTTCAAACTGTGGAGTTCTATCTACTAGCTGAGCCTGCAATCAACTCAATGAGCTCAAATCATATTTTTTCACTTGTAGTTTTTAATGGGATGAAGTAGAAAAAGATATGGAAATACTGGAGTGAGTGTCTTACAATAAGAATAAATACTGTTTAAAGAAATTTTGATTTATGGATGTGTCTGCTTGGAACATAAAATCTACTTTTTTACTGCTGATTATGGCCAAAAGTTGGAAAGTTCTGATCAAGAAGGATTATGCACTAAAATATGGATGATTAGGACTGTGACTTTCATCTTTACACTATTCTGTAGGATTAGATTTTCTAGGATAAACATCTTAGGTTAGAAAGAGCAAGGGATTGTCAATAGAATCAGCAGGTCAAGGATGTCTGCTCTCATTGCTATGATTCATACTTACTCCAGAATCATGAGTCAAAGAGAAAATATAACCCACAGAAATAAGAAATATAAGTACATAAATAGGACACAAAATTATTATTTGCAAACGAGATAGTTATCTACTAGAATACCAAGAGTTTATTCCTAGATAACCCTGAAAAGGAGAACTTCCAAATAATTCATTAGGATGATTATATACACAATTATATCAAGACATATACATACATGCATTAATTTGTACACACAGACACATATCATCATTCCACTATAGAACAGCAATACTCAGAGTCAATTACTGGAAAAGAGCCCATCAACCCAATCAAAAACTTCTAAAAAACTAAAAATCTGGGGTGGGGGAAAGGTGCAGAATTATTAAATGCTACATTAAAGAATAATAGGAGGAGATGGAGAAACATATTCCCGAGCAGGAAAAGGAAACATCTACATGGTATCAAGCCTTCTTAAGTGAAGTGCAATCAAAATCTCAGTGGGACTTTTTATGTCCTGTGACAATGACTGTGACAATTCTAAGGTCACTAGGGAAAATGAAACTGAACTAGCAAAGACATTTTCAAAAGAATGAACCCTAAACTAGGGGAAATTTATCTTGCCAGTCCTTAAAATTTGTTGTTAAGCTGAAACGCTCAAGTGACAGTGATAACTGTTGTCCCAGCCATCAGCAGCAGCAGAAACAGCACAGGAGTAAAGGCATGTGCATTGACAGCTAAGAAGTAGCTGTGGTAACAGTCACAGCAGTAATAGTAACAATGTTGGTGGCAGTGTTAGTGAAGAAGAACTCTTCTCCACTAGAATCTCATCCCACACTGGAGGAAGAACCAACAAATAGGTCAACAGGAAGATCAAACAGCCCAGCAAACCTGTCTAAGCAGACAGATTTTGAAGTAAATCACCACTCGGTGAGGATAATAGTGATAGTCAATAGAACTGCTGGCCAAATAAGATAATAAAGGAAAATCAGCATAATTCTGGGCTATAGTCCTATCACTATTTGATTTTAGAAAATAATATTTGTAAGGCTTTGTTTCAATTCTACCCCCAGATAAATTGTGGGTCAAGGGTTGAAGATGATAAAAGAAGCAGAAAAGTTCAGGCAAACACCTATCAGATTTCAGAGTAGAAAAAGAGCTCATTAAAAAAAATTAAATTAGAGGGAGACACAAAAGAAAAATTGATATACTTCATACTTATTCTATGAACAATACCAACAATACCAACACGTATACACAATAAAAAACAAAGGGACAAACTGATAAAATAAACGACAGGCACTTTTTTAAAAGGAAATCAAACACTACTAAAAGGGTAGAAAAAGTTGCTTAGCCTCGCTAGTAAGCAAACAGACTACTTGAAAATACTACAAAATATCATTTTCTCTATAAGACTGAAGAAAACCATCTTTGCTGACAAGAACGTAGCATGATATGCCTGTAACAAGGAATTCTAACCATATATTTGTGTAGAAGCATTCTTAAGTATGAAACATGAGGAAGTATACCAAGAATCCTAAAAATGTCCACAGCTAGTAATTGCATTTCTAAGAATCTATCCTAAGGAAATAACAAAAAATGTACTTAATATTTACAAATAAGAATAACACTACAACTTTTTTTTTAATCATCAAAGTTGTAAACCCAAGTTTCAATAAGTGGATAATTCAATAACCCTTTACATATTCAGTCAGCAGAGTATTTTTATAACTACCCATCTTTTAAAATGTTGGGTCATTGTTTTCCTATATGGAAATTAGATACCGCATACTACCTTAAAAGTCAACTCTAGCTGGATTAAGGAGCAATTAAAAAGCAAAAATTGAAATGATTGCAATGAACTACAGGAGTGTACTTAAAACCTCGAGAGTATAAAGAAATGACCTAAATGATACATAAAAAGTAGAAATCATAGGAGGCCATTTGAAGCATACCTCTGACCCCCAATCTTATTCTCCAGATACACAGCTTCACACACTGTGATAGTTTTGTTTGTTTGTTGTTGTTTTTACCATTTACCTAACAAATTACCACTCCCAACTGTGTGGCCTAGAATAAGATCTTACTCCCTTACTGTTCTTGAGACCCCAAGTCCAAACTCAAGGTGTTGGCGGGGCGACGTTCCTTCATCCAACAAATATGCTTAGATCAACTGGGAAGTGAACAAGGCACAGAGTGAACAAGTCAGTCGGTCCCTGCGTTTATGAAACTCAGAGCTACTAGGGCAGACAAACCCTCTTAAAGACTTCAAGGCAGACATGACGTGATATGATACCATCGTGCGTATCATGAGGAAGACCTCAGTGGAAAGCAGTGAAGGGAATGGAGGGGGAACTAGAGAGCTATGCAGTGGAGGGTCATCAGAGGCCGCTCCGTGAGGATTTGCACAGAAGCGTCCATGATATGAAGCATCTCAAAAGCGGAGGGAAAGCTTCTGGCAGGGAGGCCAGGCATGACAGAACTCCTGGGCTGACAGGGAGTTTTACCAATGTGAGGACCAGAAGACAGTGGCCACCATCTGTCATTCCAAGAGCCTTTTCGATCAAACCCTCATCCCCACCAGCTGCCCCCGAGTGCTGGTCTCCCACCTGAGATGTGGCAGCTGGCCATGGAGGTGCCCTATCTTACACTGCAGGTCTACCCAAGCCAGCAAGCCAGGGCACAGCAATCTCAGGGGCAACAGCCTGCACTGTCATAAACAGCCCAGCACTAAGTCCGGCCAAGGCAAGGGAGCAGACAGAGGCATCACCACGATCTGAGTTAGAGACCACAGACTCAGGGGTAAGCGATGCTAACTTTGGTCTGAAAGTTCAAAAGTATTTAGAAATGTGATGACCAGCGTCAGGACCTGGGTTTAGAGTGTGCACACACCACCTCTTCTGCAGAAGGTCAAGGCTTTCTAGAGAGTAGCTGCCAAGGCAGCTTCTGCTGTCTTAGCAATGGCACCGTGGTTCCGGTCACCCTGCCTGGTGCCAGCCTTGTAGTGAGTGTACTGGGCCCCAACACCTCCAAAGACATCCTTCTCATCTGATGCCCACAGCAGTACCTTTGCCAGGGAGACTAGGGACTGGCTTTAGACTCTCATCCCAGCCTCAGCTGCCTCTACACTAGTGCCCTAGGCGTCTGGAGGCCCAGGCACCCCAAGGAGTAGTCTTTGTCCAGCCCCTCTCCTTACAGGCTTAACAAACAACTCCAGAGAGAAATTAAGTTCACTTAGAAGTCAGATTGTGCTCAAGTCCCCCGAAATTCCTCTTGTTCGCCCGTAGGAACAGAGGTGTGTATCAGAATCCAGTGGAGACAAACATAATAGCCACACTTTCTTGCCTGCAACAGGATACGCATCTATCTCTGAATGGTAAACAAGTAGTCCCTGTGAAGAATGGCCTCCTTATATAAAGATCACAGGAATAAAGAGTAGGAAATGGCTTTTAACCACAATGGTCTTGGTCAGCATTCAGGGAGAATGATCCAGAATGGGCTAGAGCCCTGCAAGGATGTGGGAACAACAGTAGCTTGGCAGGGACTGTGGGTGTTGCTAGGATTTCATTATTTCATGGTTGCTTGCTTGATGATTATTATTGAGGGTTATCTTGTTAAACCTTAGAATTCAAGAAAGTAACAGGGAACACATACTGGGAAATGATGACTCGGACACAGACAAGTAAAACCACATTCCCTGAGTTACTCCCAAGTCAACATCTTGCTTCCAGGAGCAAGGGCTGAGATTGTCACAGTGTTACCATTTGGGGGGAAGAGTTTAGATGTTGAGATGACATCAGAATATCATAGACTATATCATGGAGGGGGCTAGAGGCCCCCAGCTGACAGTTAATGATGAACATTTACAAAGGATCCTAAAAGATGTTGAAATGATCACATGAAGGTGAGGCCTGCAAGCTCTCCAACCAAGTAAACAATACTGGGGAGCGTGCTGCCAACGTGCACCTCCACATTCCTAATGTCAGACGGGCCCTGTGGCAAGCAAGAGCCATGCTGTGTTTCTTTTGAATAATAAGCTTTCCACCTCTGATGCATGTATTCCCAGCAGTGCTGGAGACCTCTCTGAGGACTCTCTGGATGGCTCAACGAATATTTCGAAGCACTGCTGGTT
The DNA here is from genome assembly GCA_004024945.1 of Uropsilus gracilis. Lineage (NCBI taxonomy): Eukaryota > Metazoa > Chordata > Mammalia > Eulipotyphla > Talpidae > Uropsilus > Uropsilus gracilis. The sequence continues at coordinate 6,935 of PVHY01029780.1, forward strand.
GCTCCCCAACCTGCCCAGAGGGGAGCCCAAAAATTCTGTTATTGTTACCGACCCAATTGTTGCCAAAGAAGCCCGCCCCCCTGTGGGACACATGGCCACTTTTTTTTTAAATGGAGTCACTTTCACATTCTCCTTTTTTCACCAAATGTTAGTGTCCTTTTTTCTTCTTTCTCCTCTTTTTCAAATATAATTTGAAAAGTCTCCTGAGATGAAAGAGAGCATTAAACTACTTATGTGTTCTTCCTAGACCTGCACTATCTAATAATACAATAGTTCCTGGTGCTGTGTGGCTACTTAGAATTTGGAATAGGGCTAGGATGACTTCAAATGGACTGTAGGGTTAATACTGACGTCCATGGTCCAAAAATCAGCATGGAACAATAGAAATTAAAATATCACCTCAATCATCTTTTTGTAATCACATGTGAAAACCATATTTCAGGCACATTGAGCTAAACAAAAATGTCATTAAAATTAATTTCAAAAAAATCTGATTTCACCTATCTCTTCACCTTTTTAATGTGACTACTAGAAAATTTAAAATCACTTACGAGGCTCACACTTATGGCCATATTATATTTCTTCCAGGAAGCACATTTCTAGGTCACTACATAACATGCTTTTAAAAAGGAGATAGTATTTTATACACTATAGCAGCCAGTAGGATTAAAACAATGATTCTTATGTCAGCAGAAATAAACCAGAAAGAAAAAGAGAAATATGGGATGATCTCACTTATATGAGGGATATAGGGAAAACAAACAAACAAACGGACAAGAAAAATCTAAAAGTGCCAAAAGAACTGAAGCAAAGAGCAAGAGGCAGGGGGAGAGTAAAACTGGGTGGGGGGAGGGCACAAGAGATTAAGATGGTTCACAGGTGATAAGGTGGTGGGAGAACCCTAGGTAGACAATGATGTGAAAAATATATGTATATATAAGTACATATATATAAATATGTATATCTGTATATGTACAATCAATAAAAATACATATATACACATGTGCAATCAATTAAAAAAAATAATAAAAGAACACTGATTCTGAAGGTAACTCATTCTGTGTCAGAAGCCTGGTCCTCTGTTTGCTAGACATTTAACTGTGGACCCTCTGTGCTTTATCTGTAAAAAGGCAAACAGGGCTGTAGGGACAATGAGATGCGTGACAGACATAAGGTGTTTCGAACAGCGTCCTGCAAATAAGGGCTCAGGAGCTCTAGATATCATGACTGTAGTCATTATTATCACCACTCTTCCTTTCCCTAAATCCTGAATGCATGGAACTGGGATTTAACAAGTGCATTTCAATTTTCCAACACCAAAACAGTGAGAATGATTTTAGTGACAGTTTCATGAAAAGGACAACAGTAGTATCTGAAAGATTATACTGACTTCAAAAGAGACGCAGCACAGGGAATGAAAGGCATCCATTAGAATTAGCTTTAGCAGTTGACCATAAAAAAATTTAAAGGACAAATAAAGTAAAAAAGAGAAGAAAAATTTTTGTCAGTGATTAGAAATCCACGCCTTGCCATCCCTAGTGGCTGTCTTCTCTTGATGTTTAGAAAGCTAACAGGTGGAGAATGTTTACTGGAGAAACCGTCAGCAGACTGTTGCTGGCTTGCTATAAGTACTGTCACAGCTGGACAGAGTCTCACATGTCACCCTGGCTAGGACCTATGTCTCACTACCTGACTTCTCATGTTCAAGTAGAAACAAACATTCAACTTGCTTTTGAAAGCTTTCCCCCAAAACGTGATATAGTGCTGGATATAAATACAATCACTGCGTAGAGTTTACAGCATAAGTCAGCGAGGGCTACCAAGTTTATACACCACGATGACAGCACAAATGCTTTCTCAAACATCAAATACAATTGAGTGAAAACCTATCTTGATAATTTTTGGATTAAAGTTTCCATTCAGCCAGATGCGGAAGTTTTCATCCATCCAATCCCCAGTTCATACAGATTGGGAACAATGTGCAATAGAATATAAGAATTTACTTCCTGTGTCTTTTTCCCCTTCAGCAGCAGGTCTGGAGGACATCAGACTGTGGCGACTCTTATATCTGCCATTTCCTTGCTCTGATGTTTCAGACATTCCCAGGCCATCTTCCTACACAAGCACCTCTTCTACTTTAGAAGGTCATGTGCAGCTAAAGATTGACAGCTCAGTTGCAGTTTAAATTTTTAAAACAATGTGTTCCAGGATCCACTTTTCAAAAGTTAAAATTGTGAGTACTTACATATTTGTATAGCCCTTCTGCAACTACAACTCTGGGAGTTTTTCTAGAATATCATTCTTCAGCTGGCATTTAATGCAACAACCCTCAAGAAATCAGTAGCAGGTCCCGATAAGTTTGCTTATGAGAAACTGAAACCAAGACACGTCAAATATGACATTACCTTATTACTCTCTAAGTTGATGATTTCCAAGAACTCATGATTCTCTAAGCCTTGGAGGCTGCTGATCTGATTGAAGGACAGATCCACGAGCTGCAGGACTTTTAGTTCCTCCAAACCTGTGATCTTCTCAATCTGGTTATTGCTCTAAAATGGATAAAATGCAGTTAATGCCTGAAAGGCCTAGAGCAGGAAAAAGCATAGTGATAAGTGTTCATACTGGGGACTGCCCCAAATCTCTTAAGTAAGCCATTTATTCCCACTCTACCATCAGTCACCTCCCTAACCATGCATACAGACACCCCAGAAAGGAGTCCCAGCTTTTTAACTGAAAGACAAGAATATTTCACTAAAATGAGAGCAAGATACATATTAAAATTGGTAAGAAAGACAAGAGCTAAGTATCATAAGCATGCAACAGCAGCCTAACTCCGTATTTATCTTTAGAAATATAAATGTAATGCGATTCTCTCATCACTGTGACAACAAATTGGCTAAAGATTATCATTTCCACACACACATTGCTTTCGGAAACATTCTAATGATAAGCATTTCCTATCACAATGGTTGTAGTCATCTGAGACAAGTAACCAATTGGTGACATTCTTGTGCAGACCCCTCCTCTTGAATGTACATTGACCCAAGGACACGTTTTATCAAAAGAAAATGGCGGCAGTATACCCAGCCCAAGGCAGGACTTAAGAAGGCCCACCAGCTCCTCCTCTTGTGTCTTGGAGGCCTGAGCTGTCACCTAAGAACTCTACTTACTGTTTTGAAGAAAACTGATGGAGAGGTCACTTATGGGGGAGTAAGATGGAGAGGAGCTCTGAAGGCAAAAAGAGAGAACAACCAATCCAGGCCCAAGTGAGGCAGCACCAGCACAAGAATCACACAGAGGCTACCAGCTCAGACTCAAAACAGACAGCTAACAAAATGGTGAACTAACAACAGTTCTCCACACTCCAGGAGACTGGTTAAATAACAGAAACCCAAACTAACTTCATTAATAATCTACGAAGATCTTCTTAGACAATGCATATAAAACAAAGATTTAAGACTCAGGCGTTGTCCTCTTTCTCAACCCTGACCTCCACATTCCCAGAACAATAAGCCACAGTAATCTTCATAATCTGCACTCTCTTGTACATTTCCAGTGTACTCAGACTGCCTTGGGTTCCTTAGTGTCTATGAGTATAGGAATAAAACTAAACTTTTAGTCTAAATTGAGAACCCCAACAAAGAGTAATTTTGAAGTTGCAATTAGTGCCATGCTATGCCCATTTTTTTAGACTTTCAAAACACTGAATAAGCACTTGGATCTAAAAAAAAAAAACTGAAATTATCATACGCTCTTCCATCTACAATCTTTTTTCTTGGTACACATTTCCTGGTACATTTAATAGCAAGAGCTCATTTTCATCCTATTTTTCATAAGACTTCACTTCAATAATGAGGAAGATTTGCATTCATTAGTATAATTTTATGACATTAAAATATATGAGTAGAATGCTGACAATCTACAATGCTGAGTGATCGTACATGGGGGCTCATTAAACTATTCCCTTTATTTTTATATATGTTTGAAAATTTCCATAATAAGAAGGAAAAATACTTAAAACCCCAATTCCCTAAGGTAAAGCCTATTTCCTACTGTTCAGAGTTCAAAAAAGTTATAGAAAAATGTAATAGGAAAAGGAGAAAAAAACTATATGAAACTTAACTTAATATCCATCTTCATTTAGTGTATTGAAATAAGGCCTCGATATCCTATTTGAAATATGCCCACATATCAAATTTATATAGAATACGCTTTTTCCTAAAGACCTTTGAGGTGCTATAGATGTGGAAGATAGGCGGTAATAATTCTTCGCAGTGTCTCTAATGGCTTTTAAAGTGGTAGATACCTCAGAGTGGAGTGAGGAATAGAAAATTTTAATTAGATAGCCTACCGTCAGAAAAGAAAGCAAAAGAGACAAGTAGTCAGAGTCAGAATCTCTGAAAGCCATTGATGGCTTTGTCCAGAGCTTTGTCCAGAGCTGAGACAGAGGCCTCACACCCGAAAGTAGATGTCCCATTATTGCAGGAACCACTCTTGCTCATTCTATCCTGTCTGGTGGGAAGGGGACTTTGAGTGAGAAGCTGAAGCCTTAAATAAATGAAATGAGAGACAGTCTTACTCAGAGATTTGGGAGTGAAAAACAAACAGCTCTTCGTAAGACAAAATGAAGTTTCGGATCTGTGCTGTCCTCCCTGGCAGGGACGGGGAGACACAATAGCCTGCAAGAGAAGCTCCCCCCATTCCCCTTCCCTTTGTCATGAAGACTGATGGAAGAGAATGCTATCATGACTGGGTCTCTTTTCTCTATATTGTAAAATGAGTTCATTTCAATTGGCTTTATGATTCCAGAAGATTTATAAAAAGTGTTCAAGATTGTGGAAGCAAATGTGTATCATTTCATGTGTTGTATTAATATTTGGAAAAGGAAATTCTCCCATACCCAAGTATTTCAAGGAAAATGAATGGTAGCATCTTTAAATTCATCACGGGTGATATGGACAGGGGGTGGGAATAATCCACCTAAAGGATTTATTAAAAAAGTAAGCCTTTTCTGCTTTCTCTAAAAGGTAATTGAGAGGGAACTGTCAACATGGGTGCCATAGTTATAGGAATAAAGTCTTAGGATGAACGTATTATTCGTTGTTATTCCCAAGTTCAATTTTGATTCCCTTAATAAGATCATCTCTATGCTGCTCTCCACACAACATGATCCATTGAAGTTAATGGAAATGCCAGTCCAGGAAAGACTTGGAAGGAAAAGGAATAGATTCTAGCCAGCTACAAGGTGAGAGTACATACTGCTAATAAGCTTGCAAATTATCAAGTCCTTTCATAATGTTTCAATATTCAATCCAACTTATCAAATTCTCTTTCATTTCTGTTTTACTAACACACCTTCATGAACAGAAAATATGACCCCTTAGGGAAATTATTAAACTTCTCCATATTTCACTTCCATCCTCAGGACTCACTATAAGAAGTAAAAAGTCTTTTGAGAAAGCACTTCAGCTCAAAGTTTGGGGAAAGATAATGAACACATAGTCAGCCTTCAGATGTCTGTGATTAAATAAGATAGACATAGTATGTTCCTATGTGTGTATGTGTGTGTGTGTGTGTGTGTGTGTGATATAGTAGATGCCCCAAACCTCCAGATAACCTAAGATATCATGAAAACAAGAGCACAACACTCCCTTGTGGGTTATTTCACAGAGGAAATTAATAAATCACTGTCTTAATGACTTAAAATTCTTCTTGCCCACCTTGTGACAGTTATACTAAAAGAACAGCAAATCTATCCCAGGGATAGAACATAGGAGGGAGGAGGAAAAGAAGAAGAAAGACTTCTGGGTAACCTATAAACTCTATTTTCAGTCCCCAAATTAGTGAGCTATACATTATTTCAAATACACTATACATAATACATATACATAATACACTATACATAAATAAATTCTGGGTAATCCATAAATTATATTTGCAGTCCCCAAATTAGTGAGCTATACTGTCATTTTAAATACACTATATATAATACATATACATAAATACATCTCTTGCTGAAGAAGCATGTTCTCCACAGGAAAAATTTTTTAACTTTTCTGACTGGAGTTGTTTATTTGCTCTCTAAACTAATTCTAGTTTCTAGAATAGACTAGCATACATCAATGTAGGACTTCCAAAACTCAGTTCTCAGAGAATATGCTTCATTGGAAAGAATAGCAATAAATTTTATCTTTAAATATACTTAAATGCAATTGTGTCAAGACACTATAATTTTAATAGCTGTCAGAAGTATATCTATCTCAGTGTAAAAAGTCAACCTTTTTAAAAATTGAATTTGGATACCTTATTAGAAAATCATTTTACTTTAGCATGAAATGTTGCCCCCCCCACACACACACCAGGTACAGAAAGGAGCAAACAAAGCTGACGATATTAATATGACATGAAGGAATTAGCTCTTTATGAACTTGAAAATTCCAAAGTAATAATTTATAAATATTCTCACATGTTAACCAGAATTTCTATAAAGAATAAAACTTTTCAACACAACACATTAATTTGAAAGGAAACTTGCTACTGCAGCACTATTTACAATATCCAAATACCTCCATATAGACAAGTACATCCAAAAATTGTGGAATATTTGCATAACGGAATATTACCCAGCAATCAAAAAAGACCAAGTCATGCCATGTGTGGCAGCATGGCTGGGACTAGAAGGAATTAAGCTAGCCACAATTAAGTCAGAAGAAAAAAAAGATCATTTGACCCAGCAATTGCTCTTCTGGGAATCTACCCAAAAGAGACCTCAATGTGGGTACAAAAGGACACCTGTACCCGGATGTTTATTGCAGCACAATTTATAATTGCAAGGTCATGGAAACAACCTAAATGCCCCAAAACAGAGGACTGGATGAAAAAATTGTGGTTTATATACACGATGGAATATTACTCATCAATTAAAAATGACAAATTTGACGACTTCATAACAACATGGATGCATTTAGAAGAAATCATATTAGCTGAAACAAGCCATAAAGAAAAAGGCAGAAACCAAATGGTTTCACTAATGTATGGGATA
>PVHY01029781.1:0-13957 GCA_004024945.1 Uropsilus gracilis
TCCAACAGGCATTGTTTTCAGCAAGAAACCTCCTGAATTCAATCAGATTCCAAAGGGTGTAGTATATATCTTTTTGTGACTTCTGTACTTTGATGAATATAGATGAAATCTATGTTTTATCCTTCATGGGGTAGAAATGGATATAAGTCCATATCATCCACAGATCTTAAGTCATCATTTCTTCCACTTTTTATTAATCCTTTTTTCATTCAAATTCCTGCTGATTTAGGCCTTTCAGGCCATCAGGCAGTGTTTTCAGCGATAAACCTTGTGAATTCAATCACACTCCAATGGGTGCAGTATATATCTTTATTGAACTTTCCTGTACTTTGATGTTTATAGATGAAATCTCTCTATGTTTTACACTTCATCCAGTAGAAAAGGATATAAGTCCATAGCAACCACATATCTTAAGTCATGATTTCTCCACTTGTTAAAACACTTTTTTCATTCAAATTCCTGCTGACTTAGGCCTTGCAGACCAGAAGGATGTGTTTTCAGCAAGAAACCTTTTGAATCAATCACACTCAAAAGGGTGCAGTATATATTTTTATGGAACTCCCTAGTACGTTGATGTTTATTGATGAAATCACTCTATGTTTTACACATCATGGGGTAGAAAAGGATATAAGTTCAAATCACCCAATATATATATATATATGTATATATATATATGTATATATATATATCTATCTTTCTGTGACTTCTCTGTTCAAATCACCCAATATATATATATACATGTATATATATAAATACATATTATATATATATGTATATATATAAGTTCAAATCACCCTATATATATATATGTATATATATGTATATATATATATATCTTTCTGTGACTTCTCTGTACTTTGATGATCATAGATGAAATCTCTCTATGTTTTACACTTCATGGAGTTGAAAAGGATATAAGTCCGAATCACCCACAGATCTTAAGTCATGATTTCTCCCACTTCTTATTAACACTTTTTTCATTCAAATTCCTGCTGGTTTAGGACTTTCAGTCCAACATGCATTGTTTTCAGGGAGAAAACTCCTGAATTCAATCAGACACCTAAATTTGCATTATACATCTTTCTATGACTTTTCTCTACTTTGATGATCATAGATGAAATGTATGTTTTAAACTTCATGGAGAAAAAAAGGATATAGTCCATATCACCCACAGATCTTAAGTCATGATTTCTCCCACTTGTTAAAAAACTTATTTCATTCAAATTCCTGCTATTTAGGCCTTTCAGGTCAACAGCCAGTGTTTTCAGCGAGAAACCTCGTGAATTAAATCAGTATCCAAAGGGTGCAATATATATCGTTCTGTGACTTCTCTGTACTTTGATGACCATACATGAAATCTATGTTCACACAGCATGGGGTAGAAAAGGATATAAGTCCATATCACCCACAGATCTTCAGTCATAATTTCTCCCTCTTGTTGTTAGTGCTTTTTTCATTAAATTCCTGCTGATTAAGACCATTCAGGCCAAAGGCTGTGTTTTCAGTGAGAAACCTTAATAATTCAATCACACTCCAAAGGGTACACTATATATTTTTAAGGAACTTAGTTGTACGTTGTTGTTTATTGATGAAATCACTCTATGTTCTATATTTCATGGGGTAGCAAAGGATATAAGTCCCTATAACCCACAGATCTTAAGTCATGAATTCTCCCACTTATTAACCCTTTTATCATTCAAAAACTGCTGATTTTGGGCTTCAGGCCAACAGGCTGCGTTTTCAGCAAGAAACCTTTTGAATCAATCACACTCCAAATGGTGCAGTATATATTTTTATGGAACTCCCTGTACGTTGATGATTATTGATGAAATCACTCTTGTTTTACGCATCATGAGGTAGAAAAATATGTCTATATCACCCACAATCTTAAGTCATGATTTCTCCCACTTGCTGGTAACACTTCTTTGATTAAAATTCCTCTTATTTAGGCCTTGCATGTATAAAGCAGTGTTTTAAGGGAGAAAACTCCTGCATTCAATCAGACAACTAAGAATGCATGATATATCTTTCTGTGACTTCTCTGTACTTTGATGTGCATACATGAAATGTATGTTTTACACTTCATGGAGTAGAAAAAGATGTAAGTCCATATCACCCACAGATATTAACTCATGATTTCTGCAATTTGTTAGTAACCCTTCTTATTTCAAATTCCTCTTTATTAGGCGTTTAAGGCCATAAAGCGGTGTACTCAGGAGAAAATTTCTGAATTCAATCAGACACCTAAGATTGCATTATATATCGTTCTGTGACTTCTCTGTACTTGATGATCATAAATGAAATCTCTTTATGTTTTACACTCATGGGGTAGAAAAGGATATAACTCCATATCACCCACAGATCTTAAGTCATGATTTCTCTCACATGTTAAAACCCTTTTTTCATTCAAATTCCTGCTATTTAGGCCTATCAAGACAAAGGAAGTATTTTCAACCAGAAACCTCCGGAAAACAATCAGACTTAAAAGGGTGCAGTATATATCTTTCTGTGAGTAATCTGTTTTTGATGATCCTATGAAACCTATGATTTACACTGCATGTGGGGGAAAATGTTATAAGTGCATATCACCCACAGATCTTAAGTCATGATTTCTCCCACTTGTTATTAACAATTTTTTCATTCAAATTCCTGCTGACTTAGGCCTTTTAGGCCAACAGGCTGTGTTTTCAGTGAGAAACCTTCTGAATTCAATCACACTACCAAGGGTACAGTATATATTTTTATGGAACATCCCTGTACATTGATGTTTATTGATGAAATCACTCTATGTTTTACACTTTATGGGTTAGAAAAGGATATAAGTCCATATCATCAAGAGATCTTAAGTCATGATTTCTCCCACTTGTTATTAACACTTTTATCATTCAAATTCCTGCTGATTTAGGCCTTTCAGACCAACAGGCTGTGTTTTCAGCGAGAAACCTTTTGAATCAATCACACCCCAAAGGGTGCAGTATATATTTTTATGGAACTTCCCTTACATTGATATATATTGATGAAATCACTCTATGTTTTACACATCATGGGGTAGAAAAGGATATAAGTCTATATCACCCACAGATCGTAACTCATGATTTCTCCCACTTGCTATTAAGCCTTCATTCATTCAAATTGCTCTTATTTAGGCCTTTCTGGCAATAAAGCAGTGTTGTCAGGGAGAAACCTCCTGAATTCAATCAGACTCCAAGGGTGCAGTATCTATCTTTCTGTGACTTCTCTGTACTTTGATGATCATTGAAGAAATCTATGTTATACAATTCTTTAGGTAGAAAAAGATATAAATCCATATAACCCACAGGTTTCTGTCATGATTTCTCCCACTTTTTTTTTAACACTTTTTTCATTAAATTCCTTCTGTTACAAAAGAGACAATAAACAAAACAAAAAGAAACCCAACCAACTGGGAGAAAACTTTTGTCCTGCAGACAGGAGACAACAGTCTGATAACAAAGATCCACAAAGAGCTCCTACAGCTCAACAAAAACAAAGCAAAAAAATCCCAATCAAAAAATGGGGAGAAGAACTAAAAAGACACTTCACCAAAGAGGAGATACACATGGCTAATAGACATAAGAAAAAATGCTCCACCTCACTAATAATTAGGGAAATGCAAATTAAAACCACACTGAGATACCATCTTACACTAGTAAGAATGGCCCATATAAATAAAACAGACAACAACAGATGTTGACGCAGATGTAGAGAAAAAGGAACTCTCTTACACTGCTGGTGGGAGTGCAAACTGGTCCAGCCACTATGGAAGACTGTGTGGAGGACCCTCACACAATTGAATGTGGACTTACCATTCGACCCAGCAATCCCACTAATAGGAATATACCCAGAGAACATGAAGACATTAATTCAAAAGGACACATGTACCCGCATGTTCGTTGCAGCCCTGTTTACAGTTGCAAAGAATTGGAAACAAACCAAATGCCTCCCACTTGTTATTAACCCTTGTTTTATTCAAATTCCTGCTGATTTAGGCCTTTCAGGCCACCTGGCGGTGTTTTCAGTGAGAAAACTCCTGAATTCAAACAGATACCAAAGGGTGCAGGATATATTTTTCTGTGACTTCTTTGTATTTTGATGATCATAGGGGAAATCTATGTTTTACACTTCATGGTGTAAAAAAGGATATTAGTCCATATCTCCCACAGATCTTAACTCATGATTTCTCCCATTTGTTGTTAACATTTCTTATATTCAAATTCCTCGTTATTAGACTTTCAGGCCAAAAAGCTGTGTTTTCAGGGAGAAACCTCCTGAATTGAATCAGACTCCAGAGTTTGCGGTATTTATCTCTCTGTGACTTGTCTGTACTTGATGATCATAGATGAATTCTCAATATGTTTTATACTTCATGGGGTAGAAAAGCATATAAGTCCATCTCACCAAAGATCTTAAGTCATGATTTCTCCCATGTGTTATTAAACCTTTTATCATTCACATTCTTGCTGATTAAGGTCTTTCAGGCCAACAGGCTTTGTTTTCAGGGAGAAAAGTTATAATTAAATCACACTCCATATGGTGCAATATTTATATTTATGGAACTTCCCTATACTTTGATGTTTATTGATGAAATCTTTTATGTTATACACTTTATAGAATAGAAAAGGATATAAGTCCATATCACCCAAAGATTGTAACTCATGAATTCTCCCAATTGCTATTAACCCTTCTTTCATTCAAATTCCTGTTATTTAGGCCTTTCTGGCCATAAAGCAGTGTTTTCAGGGAGTAACCTCCTTAATTCAAACAGACTCCTAAGTTTGAGTTATATATCTTTTTGTAACTTCCTTGTACATTGATGATCATAGAGGAAATCTCTCTATGTTTTCCACTTCATGGGGTAGAAATGGATATAAGTCCATATCACCCATGGATCTGAAGTCATGATTTCTCCCACTTGCTATTAACCCTTCTTGCATTCATTCCTCTTATTTAGGTCTTACAGGCCATAAGTCAGTTTTTCAGCGAGAAAACTGAATTCAATCACACTCTAAAGGCTGCAGTATATATCTTTCTGTGACATCTCTGTCCTTTGTGATTGTAGTAGATTCTATGTTTTATACTTCATGATTAGAAAAGGATATTAGTCAATATTACCCACAGATCTTAAGTCATGATTTGTCCCACTTGTTATTAACACTTCTTTCATTCTAATTCCTCTTATTTAGGCCTTTCAGGCCATAGAGAGGTGTTTTCTGATAGCAAACTCCTGAATTAAATCAAACTCCTAAGATTGCATTATATATATTTCTGTGACTTCTCTGTACTTTGAAGATCATAGATAAAATTTCTCTATGTTTTACATTTCTGGGTTAGAAAAGAATATAAGTCCATATCACCCACATATCTTAACTCATGATTTCTCCCACTAGTTATTAACATTCATTCAAATTCCTTAATTTAGGCCTTTCAGGACATAAAACATTGTTCTCAGGAGAAAACTCCTCAATTCTATCAGACTACTAAGAGTGCATTATATATCTTTCTGTGACTTCTCTGTACTTTGGTGATCATAGATGAAATCTCTCTATGTTTTACACTTAATGGAGTAGAAATAGGATATAAGTCCATATCACCCACAGATCTTAAGTCATGATTTCTCCCACTTGTTATTAACCCTTCTTATGTTCTCATTCCCCCTATTAGGCCTTTCAGGGCATAAAGCACTGTTTTCAGGGAGAAAACTCCTGAATTCTATCTGATTCCTAACATTGCATTATATATCTTTCTGTGCCTTCTCTGTACTTTGATGATCATAGATGAAATCTCTCCATGTTATATATTTCAGGGATAGAAAAGGATGTAATTCCATATCACCCACAGTTCTGAAGTCATGATTTCTCTCACATGTTAAAACCCTTTTTATTTCAAATTCCTGCTATTTAGAACTTTCAGGGCAACAAGCAGTGTTTTCAGTGAGAAACCTCCTGAATTCAATCAGACACCAAGGGGTATAGTATGTATATTTCTGTTACTACTCTGTTCTTTGATGTTCATAGATGAAATCTCTCTGTGTTTTACAATTCACGGGGTAGAAAAGGATATGAGTCCATAAAACCCAAAGAGCTTAGGTCATGATTTCCCCACTTGTTAAGACACCTTTTTCATTCAAATTCCTGCTATTTAGGCTTTTCAGGGCAAAGGAAGTATTTGGGGGGGGGACCTCCTGAAGACAATCAGATTCCAAAGGGTGCAGAATATATCTTTCTGTTACTTCTCTGTACTTTGATGATTTTAGATGATATCTATGTTTTACCCTTCGTGAAGTAGAAAAGGATATTAGTTCATGTCACCCACAGATCTTAACTCATGATTTCTCCATTTGTTATTAAAACTTCTTATATTCAAATTCCTCTTTATTAGGCCTTTCAGGCCATAAAGCAGTGTTTTCAGGGAGAAAACTCCTGAATTCAATCAGACACCTAAGATGCATTATATATCTTTCTATGACTTCTCTGTACTTTGATGATCATAGATGAAATCTCTCTATATTTTATACTTCATGGGGTAGAAAAGGATATAAGTCTATATGTCCCACAGATCTTACTTCATGATTTCTTCCACTCGTTATTAACCCTTTTTTCATTCAAATTCCTGCTATTTAGACCATTCAGGCCAACAGGCAGTGTTTCAGCGAGAAACCTCCTGAATTCAATGAGACTCCAAAGGGTGCAGTATATATCTTTCTGTGACTTCTCTGTACTTTGATGATCATAGATGAAATCTATGTTTTACACTTCATGGGGTAGCAAAGGACATAAGTCCTTATCGCCATAGATATTAACTCATTTTTCTCCCATTTGTTATTAACCTTCTTATATTCAAATTCCTCTTTATAAGACCATTCAGTCCATAAAGAGATGATTTCAGGAGCAATTTCCTGAATTCAATCAGACACCTATTGCATTATATATCTTTCTGTGACTTCTCTGTACTTTGATGAGCATAGATTAAATCTCTCTATGTTTTACAATTCATGGAGAGAAAAGGACATAATTCCATATCACCCACATAGCATAAGTCATGATTTCTCCCAATTTTTAACCTTTTTTTCATTCAAATTCCTGCTATTTAGGACTTTCAGGCCAACAGGCAGTGTTTTCAGTGAGAAACCCCCTGAATTTAATCAGACTCCAAAGGGTGCAGTATATAACTTTCTGTGATCTCTGTACTTTGAAGATCATAGATGAAATCTATGTTTTATACTTAAAGGGGTAATAAAGGATATAAGTCCATATAACCCACAGATCTTAAGTCATGATTTGTCCCACTTGTTATTAACCCTTTTTTCATTCAAATTAATGCTGGTTTAGGCCTTTCAGTACAACAGTCATTATTTTCAGCGAGAAACCTTCTGAATTTAGTCACACTCCAGGGTGCATTTTATTTTTTTTATGGAACTTCCCTGTACGTTGATGTTTATTGATGAAATCTCTCTACGTATTACACTTCTTGGAGTAGAAAAGAATATAAGTCCATATCAACCACAGATAATAACATGATTTCTCCTAACTTGTTGTTAACACTTCTTATATTCAAATTCCTCTTATTTAGTACTTTCAGTCCATAAAGCTGTGTTCTCAGGCGAAAACTCCTAAATTCATTAAGACTGCTAAGATTGCATTATCTATCTTTCTGTTATTTCTCTGTACTTTGATGATCATAGATGAAATCTCTCTATGTTTTACACTTCAGGGGTAAAAGAGGATATAATTCCATATAACCAACAGATCGTAAGTCATGATTTCTCACACTTGTTATTAAACTATCTTTCATTCAAATTCCTCTTATTTAGGCCTTTCAGGCCATAAGGCAGTTTTTTAGGGAGAAAATTCCTGAATTCAATCAGACTCCTAAGAGTGCATTATATATCTTTCTGTGACTTCCCTGTATTTTGATGATCATAGATGAATTCTATGTTTTTCACTTCATGGAGTAGAAATGGATATAAGTCCTTATGATGCACAGATCTTAACTCATGATTTTTCACACTTGTTGTTATCACTTATTTCTTTCAATTTCCTCTTATTTAGGCCTTTCGGGCCATAAGGCAGTGTTCTCAGGAGAAAACTCCTGAATTCAATGAGACTCCTAAGATTGCATTATATATTTTTCTGTGACTTCTCTGTACTTTGATGATCATAGATGAAATCTCTCTATATTTAACACTTCAGGGTTAGAGAAGAATATATTTCCATATAACCCACCGATCTTAAGTCGTGATTTGTCCCACTTGTTAAAACACTTTTTTCGTTCAAATTTCTGTATTTAGGCCTTAGAGGTCAAAGAAAGTATTTTCAGGCAGAAACCTCCTGATTTCAATCAGATTCCAAAGGGTGCAGTATATATCTTTCTGTGACTATTCTGTTCTTTGATGATCATAGATGAACTCTTTTTGTGTTTTACACCTCATTGGGTAGGAAATGATATAAGTCCTTATTACCCATAGATTTAAGTCATGATTTCTCCCAGCTGTTACTACCCCTTTTTACATTCAAATTTCTGCTGGTTTAGGCCTTTCAGTCCAACAGGCATTGTTTTTAGCAATAAAACTCCTGAATTCAATAAGAATACAAATGGTGCAGTATATATCTTTCTGTGACTTCTCTATACTTCGATGATCTTAGAGGAAATATATGTTTTACACTTCATGGGTTCGAAGAGGATATAAGTCCATATCACCCACAATTCTTAAGTCATGATTTCTCCCATTTTTTGTTAACCCTTTTAACATTCACTTCCTGCGGATTTAGGCTTTTCAGGTCAACCGGCTGTGTTTTCAGCGAGAAACCTTTGAATTCAATCACACTCCAATGGGTACAGTATACATTTTTATGGTCTTCCCATTTTTATGGTCTTACGTTGATGTTTATTGATGAAATCACGCTATGTTTTACACTTCATTGGGTTGAAAATGATTTAGTCCATATCACCCACAGATTGTAACTCATGATTTCTCCCACATGTTGTTAACTCTTCTTTCATTCAAATTCCTCTTATTAGGACTTTCAGGCCATAAAGCAATGTTTTCAGGGAGAAAACTCCTGAATTTAATCAGACACCTAAGAATGCTTTATATCTCTTTCTGTACTTCTCTGTACTTTGATGCTCTAGATGAAATCTCTCTGTTTTGAATTTCATGGGGTAGAAAGGATATAAGTCCATAAAACCCACAGATATTAAATCATGATTTGTCCCACTGTTAAAACCCTTTTTTCATCAAATTTCTGCTATTTAGGCCTTTCAGGCCAACAGGCAGTATTTTCAGCTAGAAATCTCCTGAATTCAATCATATTCCAAAGGGTGCAGTATATATCATTCTGTGACTACAATATTTTTTGATGATCATAGATGAGATCTCTGTTTTACACATCATGGGGTAGAAGAGATTATAAGTCCATATCACCCAAAATCTTAAGTCATGATTTCTCCCACTTGTTATTAACCCTTTTTTCATTCAAATTATTCTGGTTTTGGTTTCATTCCAACAGGTATTGTTTTCCGGGAAAACCTCCTGAATTCAATCAGATTCCAAAGGGGGAAGTATAGGTCTTTCTGTGACTTCTGTGTACTTTGACGATCATAAATCAAATCTATGTTTTACACTTCATGGAGTAGAAAGGATATAAGTGCAAATGTCCCACAGATCATAAGTCATGATTTCTCCAACTTGTTATTAAGCCTTTTTTCATTCAAAATCGTGTTGATATAAGCCTTTCAGTACAACATGTAGTTTATTCAGTGAGAAACCTGGTGAATTCAGTCACAATCCAAAGAATGCAGAATATTTCTTTATGGAACTTCCCTGTACATTGATGTTTATACATGATATCTCTCTAGGTTTTACACATCATGGATAGAAAAGGATATAAGTCCATATCACCACAGGTATTAACTCATAATTTCTCCAACTTGTTATTAAACCTTCTTTCCTTCAAATTTTCTTATTTAGGTCTTTCAGGCCATAAGTAAGTATTTCAGGGAGAAAATTCCTGAATTCAATCAGACGCCAAATGGTGAATTATATATCATTTTGTGATTTTCCATACTTTGATGATTATAGCTGAAATCTATGTTTTACACTTCATGGAGTAGAAACGGATATAACTTCATATCACCCACAGATCTTAAGTCATGATTTCTCCCACTTGTTAAAACCCTATTTTCATTCAAATTCCTGCTATTTAGGCCTTTCACGCCAACTAGCAATGTTTTCTGGGAGAAACCTCCTAAATTCAATCAGACTCCAAAGGGTACAGTATGTATCTTTCTGTGACTACTCTGTTCTTTTATGATTGTAGATGAAATCTCTCTGTGTTTTACCCTTCATGGGTTAGAAAAGGATATAAGTCCATATCACCCAGAGATCTTAAGTCATGGTTTGTCCCACTTGTTAAATCCCTTTTTTATTCAAATTCCTGCTATTTAGGTCTCTCAGTCCAACAGGAATTGTTTTCAGCGAGAAACCTCCTGAATTCAATCCGATTCCAATGGGTGCAGTATATATATTTCTGTGACTATTCGGTTTTTTGATGATCATAGATGCAATGTATGTTTTACACATCATGGAGTATAAGAGGATATTATCCATATCACCCACAGATCTTAAATCATGGTTTTTCCCATTTGTTATTAACCCTTCTTATATTCAAATTCCTTTTTATTAGTCCATTCAGGCCATGAAAAGGTGTTTTCCCGAAGCAATCTCCTGAATTAATTCAGACTCCTAAGATTGCATTATATATCTTTCAGTGACTTCTCTGTACTTTGATGATCATAGATGAAATCTATGTTTTACACTATATGGGGTAGTAAAGGACATAAGTCCATATCACCCACAGGTCTTAAGTCATGTTTTCTCCCAATTGTTAAAACCCTTTTTTCATTCAAATTCCTGCTAGTTAGGCATTCAGGCTAACAAGCAGTGTTTTCAGGGAGAAACCTCCTGAATTCAATCAGACTCCAAAGGGTGCAGTATATATCTTTCTCTGACATCTCTGTACTTTGATGATCATATGTGAAGTCTCTGTTTTACACTTCAGGGGGTAGAAAAGGATATATGTCCATATAACCCACAGATCTTAATTCATGATTTGTCCCACTTGTTAAATCACTTTTTTCATTCAAATCCCTGCTATTTAGGCCTTTCGGTCCAACAGGAATTGTTTTTGGGGAGAAACCTCCTGAAATCAATCAGATTCCAAAGTGTGCAGTATATATCTTTCTTTGACATCTCTGTACTTTGATGATCATATGTGAAATCTCTCTGTTTTACACTTCATTGGGTAGAAAGGATATATGTCCATATAACCCACATTCATTCATGATTTGTCCCACTTGTTAAATCAATTTTTTCATTCAAATTCCTGCTATTTAGGCCTTTCGGTCAAACAGGAATTATTTTTAAGGAGAAACCTCCTAAATTCAATCAGATTCCAAAGGGTACAGTATATATCTTTCTGTGAATATTCTGTTCTTTGATGATCATAAATGAAATCTCTCTATGTTTTAAACCTCATGTGGTAGAAAAGGATATATGTCCATATGACCCACAGATTGTAACTCATGATTTTTCCCACCTGCTATTAACCCGGCTTTCATTCAAATTCCTCTTATGTTGGCCTTTCTGGCCATAAAGCAGTGTTTTCAGGGAGAAAACTCCTGAATTCAATCAGACACCTAAGATGCATTATATATCTTTCTATGACTTCTCTGTACTTTTATGATCATAGATAAAATCTCTCTATGTTTTACACTTCATGGGGTAGAAAAGGATATAAGTCCATATCACCCACAGAGCATAAATCATGAATTCTCCCACTTGTTATTAACCCTTTTTTCATTCAACTTCCTGCTGACATAGGCCTTTCAGGCCAAAAGGCTCTTTATTCACCGAAAAAAAACTCCTGAATTCAATCAGACTCCAAAGGTTGCAATACATATCTTTATGGAACTTCCCTGTACTTTGAAGTTTATAGGTGAATTCTCTCTATGATTTACACTTCATGGAGTAGAAATGGATATAGTCCATATCACCCACAGATCTTAAGTTATGATTTCTCCCACTTGGTATTAACCCTTTTTTCATTCAAATTCTTGCTTATTTAGGCCTTTCAGGCCATCAGGCAGTGTTTTCAGCGAGAAACCTTGTGAATTCAGACACACTCCAAAGTGTGCAATATATATAATTATGGAACTTCCCTGTACATTGATGTTTATAGAAGAAATCTCTCTATGTTTTACACTTCATGGATTAGAAATGAATAAAAGTCCATATCACCCAGAGATCTTAAGTCATGATTTCCCCCACTTGTTATAAACCCTTTTTTCATTCAAATTCATGCTGATATAGCCCTTTCAGTACAACAGGCTGTGTTTTCATAGAGAAACCTTGTGAATTCAATCACAATCCAAAGGGTGAAGAATATTTCTTATGAAACTTCCCTGTACATTGATAATTATAGATGATATCTCTCTAGATTTTATACATCATGGATTGAAATGGATATAAGTCCATATTACCACAGTTATTAACTCATAATTTCTCCCACTTGTTATTAACCCTTCTTTCCTCTAAATTCTTCTTATTTAGGCCTTTCAGGCCAGAAATAAGTATTTCAGGGAGAAAACTCCTGAATTCAATCAGTATCCCAATGGTGAATTATAAATCATTTTGTGATTTTCCATACTTTGATGATCATAGATGACATCTCTCTGTTTCACACGTAACACATTTTTCCTTCAAATTCCTCTTTTTTAAATTCATTTTATTGTTTTGTCACAATTGTGCATTAATTGATCCCTCCTCCTCCCTCCATATCCCCCTTGTATCCCCTTCCTCCCCCCTCCATATCCCCCCTCTGTATCCCACCTTCAGTCACTCCTCCTAATTTTCTGCAAATTGTGGCTTGGTTAAGTTGATGTTTAGTTGTTGGTTGTTTGGCCTGTTTTTCTCTTCCGATATATGGTGTGTGTGTGTGGTTTTTTGTTGTTGTTGTTGTTTTATTTTTTTATTTTTTATTTTTTTACCCCGGGGCTTTCCCAATTCACAAACATTTGTTAATTATCCTGATCTTTTGTGCTCGTCTCCTCCCCTGCCTTCTTCCCCTTCCTATTCTCTCGCTCCATGGTTCAGTACCATTGGGTTTTTTTCATTTTTAATTTGTTTGATTTTTCCTATATTCCTCATATAAGTGAGACCATCCTGTACTTTTTTTTTTCCTTTTGGCCTATTTCTGCTAATATCAGTCTTTCTAGTTCCATCCAGGTTGCTGCAAATCACATGTGTTTGTGCTCCTTGATGGATGCGTAGTATTCCATTGTGTATATGTACCACATTTTTTTTAGCCAATCATCTGTTTGGGGGCATTTGATTTGTTTCCAATTATTTGCAAGTGTAAACAGGGCTGCAATGAACATGCATGTACAAGTGTCCTTTTGAAATAATGTCTTCATGTCCTCTGGGTATATTCCTAGTAGTGGGATTGCTGGGTCGAATGATAAGTCCACATTCAATTGTTTCCTTCATTCCTCTTATGTAAGCCTTTCTGGTCATAAAGCAGTGTTTTCAGGGAGAAAACTCCTGAATTAAATCAGACACCTAAGAATGCATTATATATCTTTCTGTGATTTCTCTGTATTACTATGATCATAGATGAAATCTCTGTTTTATACATCATGAGTTAGAAATAGATTTAAGCCTCCAGGGCCCAGCTTGAGCGGGCTGAGGCTTACGGCAGCTGATCTCACCGGTGACAGGGAAACACAAGTCCCTCGGCCAACGCACCAGCAGCTGGGTGAGAGCTCCGCGGAAGTCAGGTGAGGTCTCCTCCCTAACTGCCCCCTCAGGGACCAGAGGTTTGCTAAGGCAACGGTCCTAGGACAAAGGCCCAACTCTGCATTTTGCAACTGAAAGAAGCCTTCC